>UELX01001511.1:0-42722 GCA_900480035.1 Eupelmus urozonus | reverse complement strand
GAGAGAGAGAGAGAGAGAGAGAGAGAGAGAGAGAGAGAGAGAATGAGAGAGAGAGAGAAGCGTTTGTTAACAGAAATCTTTATTAAAATAAATAAAAAAAATTTAATAAATAATAAAAAACAAAACAATAATAAATTTCAATTAATATTTCTGTAACTTTCTTTGTACTAGTTACAAAATTCGAATAATAATTCTATTTATTGTCAATAATTGCACTTTGAACCGTGCTCTAACCATTCAATATCAAAACTCGTTACATTTATAGAACTATCAATTCTCCTACGATACAGTAGTTACCTCAAAAGTAATCACGGCCTTCTCTCGATCTCGAGTACAGCGAAAACTCATCCATAACCATTTGATTGAGAAAGCCATGCATACCGTGTACCAATTAAAGTCAATCACTCGGCCAAGTTAACCGTCTCTCGGTCTTCAACCGGCGCGCCCCTCCACAGCGTCACGAGCAATTTTCGAACCCACCGCAAAGTCAGCACCGACCCCTATATACGTATAAATAGTGACAAGTCAAAGCCGCGGAGCTTGACCTTCGCTGTTTGACTTGGCCTACCGCCGCGTTCTATGTTTCAAAGGCGAAACGGTTATACGAGATTTCTCGTGTAAGAGAGGAAGAGGAAGAGAGAGAGAGAGATAGACAGACATAAAAGAGGGAGAGAGAGAGAGAGAGAATCAAACGAGGCCCACTGTGAGCATTACACCTTTGTGCGCACCTTGGATGAATGGACGTAACGGCCAAATAGCACTGAGCGCGTAGCTTTGTCGTTTTCGCGGAACCCCCAAGAGCAGCTTACTTTGGCCGAACGCCGAATTGAGTTTGAGCGTTCGCGTCTGCGTGTGTGCACGTACCCACGTGCATTGCACAATTGAATTCGAGAATTTTGAGGGTTTGCGCTTCGGTCGGACTTCGCGCGCTCAAGCTGTTTGCAGATCTCGTTTGGAACGCGGTAGGGTTTTTCATAAAATTGGTTTTTTGTTTGAAAATGTTAGAATTTTAATTTTGAACAGTATCTAGAATTCATATATAGAGACTTAAAAAATTATCGGTAGTTGTTGATTTTTAACATTGAAAATTGAATTTACTGGACTTCTACGTGCCAAGATGTTAAAATAGCTAGAATTGTTTATAATTGTTTATAATTTTGATTCGAAATATTCTCATTGTTTATGGTGCTATTTCATCTATATTTATATGTAATTATTACAGAATAAATTTGACTATTTCGAATCATTTTGGTTATTAAGAAGATACAATAAAACATTTTTGTCCATGTTTATTTATACTGTCATCGTACTTTTCTTGTGCATAAATTTCTTGTCCAAAATTATTCACAATTATTATTAATTTATCTATGACATTACTGACAATCATATTCTTTTTATTCAAACCATATCAAATCAGACTAACTTGGACCTCAAAATCTACGTAAACCACTAAAATTTTCTCTCGAATTCCTAGAATTACTCCGCTCGGTAGACCCAGAACATTGGGAGAGATCATTCGGCATTCTCTTACCCTACCCATTCAAGAACCCAATTAGCTTCGAAATCATTAGTTGAACCCCAGCGGACCGACAATTGACGGGGCGCGGCTCTGGCCCACTTGGATTTGACTTTCTTCCTTCGAAGCTCGCTTTCAATTCGCACCCTACAAAGGCTAACAAAACGTCTTTGTGCTATCTGAAATTCGAAAATTCGCTTTGAGAATAACACACGTATGATTACAGTTAGGTATTATAGTTACAAAGCTGTACTTGAGACCAGAGGTTTTAACAAAATGTCAGTAGATTACTGATTTTATCAATGTTGAGGCAGGAACTATAAATCTATATTTTCTTTACTATCTGACTAAAAATAAGTTAATATTTTTATGTCGTCCCATAAATCTGTCTATGCAAAAAAATATCTGTCGGTAGATTTCAATTTCAAATTTCTAGTTTTATGAAATATAGTATACAAATCTAATCTATAAAGTAATAAAAATATTTTAAATTCAAGTACCGTAAAACATTTGAATTTATGAATGTGTATCCATTGTATCTTGCATAGATATGTTTACAATATTCACGTGTTGGTATTTGCCTGTATATAGTTGCGTGCCGAAATGTTCGCTGACTTATATACTCAGTCGTACCGCATCGATGGAAAAGCGATTTGAGCTGCATCGGCCTCCGTGATTTGACATTCGACTGACAAGTCCATAAAGGTCAATTTTTTCTTTCTCTTGAAAGAGAGAGAGGTTTTCTCTATCCCTCTCACTCTCTCGCTCGCCCCCCTCCCCTCTCTCGATCTCTCTCTTTCTCTATTTCTCTTCATTTTTTTGGACATGTGATGGACGCTGTTGTACTGGAAATTCTATACAAGTGAACGGATGCGGTTTAATTTTTTTTTTTTTTAGCATTTTCTGTATGCATCATGCCATAAGACCATTGTTTTATTTTTTTCTGAAAAGTTACAAGTCTTTTTTGTTTCAGTTTTTTTAGTATTTTTTAAGCTTGAATGGTATGTGCGTAAGCAACAACATTTTTCTTTTATATGATAAAATTACTACTGATAATTCGCACAATACAAGCCAAAGTATTTATTAATTTTTTATTAGAATTTTGTTTCTGCAGCATTTTAGTAAATTTTTGTTAAAATAGACTATACTTACAACTTGAAAATGCGCAAGGTTAACATGTTTGAATGCTCAATATTGGCTTACCTGAAACATAAATAAAATTATACGATTAAAAAATAAAACAAGAATTTCACGAACAATTAAAAACTATAAACAAAATTTCAATTCTAACTAAAAGAGTCTTTTCCGAATGCACTCTATTGAATGCCTTTTAATTGATAGAGCCAAGCGAGAAAACTAGAATCCGTTGATAACCCTATCTAAAGTTTACCGCAAGCAAAAAAAAATAAATCCTCCAAACCCGAGCGGTAAAATTAAAACTCGCCGTCGCCGCGCTTGTAAAGCCGCTTCTCGCTTCGAAGCACGAATCAACGCTCACACACGCGAACGCCGAGGCGGAAAAAGGCAATTAAAGTAATTGAATGAAACTGCGAAGCGAGACTCGCTCTCCCTTAGTTTTTTTCCGATGCTCGAAAAAGTTGCCGGCGACGGCAATCGAAAGCCAAAAGTTTTTTCATTCCTTATATAAGGCGTAGCGCCGAAAGTACAAGACCAGTGTATCAAACTCTTTCTCGATTTCGTTCCTTTTGTTCGGGATAATCCGGAAAAAGTAAAACGCGTATATAGTCTAAAGGAGAGGGAGGAAGAGGGAAAGAAAGGAGAGGAAAGGGATCACTGACTCAGCATCGGGCAAAGCGACAATGATCCTTTCTCAAAGGCTCGGGGAAAGCAAGCAAATCGAGTCGGCGTAGTAAGCGTAAAAGTAAATACTGTGAATGCGGGACCGTGAGGTTACACAAACTTGAAAAAGAAGTATTGATTTTCTGAAAGATTAATTAATATTATTAGGATCTGGAAGTTTGTAATAAATTTATCACTTTTTCAAATGGATGTTATTCCTTTTTTTTTTTTTTTGTTGTTGTTGTTGTTGATTACACTATATTTAAATGTACGGAACGTGCGGTGTATTTTATAGAAACTTTGCAGGATCTTCAAAGAATACATGGTTTCTTGTTAGATTCGTGTTGATATACTACCGTTAATAAATACAAACTTTGACCACAGTTAAACCAAAGTTTCAAAATTTGGAGTTCGGATAAAATTTTCCAAAATTTCGAGTTTTAGTAAAAAAATTCATCAAACTTTCGGCAAAGTATAGTTGAATTGTATGTATATCAACAGAAATTCTGAAAAAAGCTTATTGTTAGGATAAAGTGTTACTTTTATATTACTATTACATTATATTACTATAACTTTCCATATATGCCGAGGTTAGATGAAGTTTTGACGTATGTGAACATTAATTAAATACTAACCAAAGATATTTTGTACGGTTTAAACATGCGTTTTGAAGCTTTTTATTGCTTAATGTTAATGTCAAATAGAATTAATAATACATTACGAATAATATAATTAAGTTTAAATTCGACAAATTTCAGAAATAACATTATTCTATAAAACTCTCCCGTAAATTTAACATTTATTGTTCCGACAAGTGTAATTCATTTATGAAGTCAAATTGAATTTAAGTTAAAAATTTATTTAACTTGAAAGGCCAACGAAAATTTTCCCGTAACTCGCGCGCAAGTACAACTTTCTCGGGTCTTGAGAGCGCGAGCAGCGCAAAAAGGGGGCAGCTAACAGAGACACTGATGGATTCGTTGGCCGAGCGAATCGACACGTGAAAGAGCGAAGGAACGCTGGAAAATCGCTAACCCTTTCAGACTCGCGCATTTTTCTCGTTCCGCGCAGTGCGTCGAAAAATGTTTCAGCCCGCTGATTACAGCATCCGGGGGTAAAAATAAATGTCCAGAGCTCGATTCCGGTAGTTTTATTGAAAGGAAAATAGCAAGTTTTTCAACGAAACGGCCACGACTTTAAACGATAGTCTGCCGGAACGTCCGACTGCGCCTTCTGCAACGAAATAAAGTGAGAATAGAATAAAACCGATATGACTTGGTTAAAAATGAGATGCAATACTTTTTCAATCTAGCGTCGTAGTTTCAACTAAATACGGCTACATATCGAGCCTTTGTCTTTGAAGCACGCGCTGAATTTCGGAAATGTCGATACATCGAGGTCGAGCTCGATAAAACGGATTCCCAAGCGCTATATAACTTGATGGCCGGATAATATAAAGGGCGAGGAGGGTGGGAGGGAGAGATCCGCGAAATTGGCTCCCTTTGAAGGGGAGCAGCATCACATCAGCTGTAATTACCGGCCTGTCATTGTTCGCTTGTCCTCGGCAGGAGAGTCAATTAAATTGTCGTCGTCCGCGACCCAAAAATGCCAGGTGCGCCCAAGACGTCCCGTGAAAAAAAAAGCGGATCACCGGGGGTACACAGAGAAAGTCGATTATTCGGGGGTTGAGCTCTTTGTGATGGAGGGAAAGGAACGACGATTTTCAGCCTTGAAAAATTGAATTGAAGTGAGACTAATGAATTTTGTAAGCAGCATTTAATCTTGGGAGCGCGTTTGAAGTATATTGAACGTTTTTGAGGAAGGAAATTCTACTGTTTATTCATTCATTTTTATAAAGTTTTAAGATAAACTTTGAAAAGGATTGACCACTATTTTCTAAAGATAAATAAAAGTTTTTGAAAGTGGTGTTTCAGTTGTTATTTTAACCATTCATGCCATAAGTTTTTATTTTGAGCCATAATAAAAAGTACAAATAATGCAGTTAGCACTTCATATGTGATTCCAAATACTCAATTATTCAATTTAACTACGTCATTTTAATTAAATAATAACAATAGCTCATAAAACATAAAAAGTCTTTATTTTTAATTGATGAGATAAGAGTGGGTGTTAGGTAGCACATAAATAAATGTACATTTATTTCCTTTTGGAAAATCATAAAAAAATGAAACCTAAGTAAAACCAAGACCTTAAAATTTTGGAAAATTTTGCTTGAGATGAATGCATGAAGAGTCATTATGTACGTAATTTTAATGAAGTGGCTTTTGACAGAGTAAGCACTTTGTCAAAAGAGAGACTCGATTCAAGTATTTTAGTTGTACTAAATTATAATATATATGTATATTCTGCATGTGCTTGTTGTTTAATTAAATTATTCGAAGTAATGATGAGAAATTACTAACGAGAAATTTAAAATTAATAATGTATTTCGATTATTCATTATGAGATAATAGAAATTCATGAAAGCATCCTTAACAATGAGCCTTTATTTTTATTAATTGATTTTTGGCACACTGCAGTGGATAAAATACTTTGCAAGAAAAAAGCATTTTTAAAAAATAATTATTTTTGCATAAAATTCATTTTTTGTTTAATATTTATTTCAGCATAATATAACCTTTAATTAAACTAAAATATATTTTATAATTATGCAAACTCACATTGTTAAATTTTATGGTTATCAACTTGTTATTTTAATTTTCATTTTACTATAAATACGAACAAAATAAATAAACGTCTGTTTAAGAAATAATTAAATTTTTTTCACAAGGAAGTTTAACTATTGTAGCAGTAACATTGCAAATGTTTGAAATTCAAAAGTTATTTTTTATTTGATATAATTATATAGAAGAGAAAATTTTTGCAAGGTTTTAAAAAGTCACTATACACGTGATACCATTTCTCCATAATTCATAAATCTTTATACAACAATATTTATAATAAATGCATCAACAACGCATAATAACGTTGATTAAATTTTACAAATAAATCAAGCCTTAATACTCCAATAATTTTAAAATAAATTGACAGCCTACCCTCTGCATGCCTAAATAATTAACCATAACCAGTCATCAAAATAATAATTCAACTCGAAGTAACGAATAAATCTTTCTCAAAAATAAAAAAAGCTTTTTATCACTTTACCAGAAAAGTCGAAATAGTCCATGAATTTTCACAGCAAAATTGATTCTAGAAGTGCGGAGATCGGAAAAAATAAGCCCTGTCGCGCAGAGAGCGAGAATACCGGTAAGTGGGACGGCGGAGGTAGGATTATTTGGCCAAGGAAGAAAGATGTCGACGAAATGAAGAGAAAAAGGTTCTTCCGCGAGGCGAACACAAAAACAGAACGAAAAAGAAAAAGAGTCACAAGCTCCCCGATCAAAAAAGAACGCAGAAACATTTTTACTTTCAATTTCACTGACTAAGATCTTTTCCGTCTTCTATTTCTCTTCTGTTAGCACGTAAATATACTTTATTCAGCGTGAGTAAGTATACGTTAGTCTATAGTAGTTTAGTTTTCATGCATGTGGAAGTGTATGTGAGAGTAGAAACGAACGTAAGTTTGTACACTGCTGCAAGCTTTTATTATGAGATCTTTTGAATAAAAGACCAGAAAAAATATTTCATTTAAGTTAGCTGCGCTGCCATTGTCTTATGTGTTTATTTTGTTGATTTGTAAAATTATTATTATGACCATAGTATGTGAACGCGAAAGCCTGCGCTTTTAGATTCACTGTATTAAATGGAATATTGATGAAAACATTAAAACACGTAATATGTATAATGCTAATAATAAATATATTAATGGTATCTGCAGAAGATAGCCAAATAAATCGACTGACGTTGATTATATTGTTAAATAGTAACATTAAATACACTTTATTAAATTATAAATAATTAATGTTATAAAATACGTGAATCGATTTCTGTCAAATTATTTTCAAATATATTAGCTCATAGATTCCATCAAATGAATATTTATATAAATGAATATAAATGTTTTAGTTTTTGTAACATTAATAATATTTTCGAAAGTAGTCGCAGTCAGGCTGTTGTCAGCCATGACGTTCAAGATTTTAAGTAGTGAAAGTAAAGAATTGGTCAGCCATTACGATGTAGTCATTATTATACGTTAGTGTAATACATGACTATGCTTAACATTTTCATATATCTATTATTGTTTATTTTAACATTTTAAAAGTTACAGTTTAGATTAAACAACTACAGAATTTCAAAGATATAGTTATTGCAAGATGAAAAACTAGCGTGTTATTAAGAATGTTCATAATCTATATTATCCAATTATCTGAGGTGCGAAAGCGTGTTGCCACGCAATCAAAAGAAGCGGAAGAAACGCGAGGAAAAGAAGAAAAGCCGCCCTTGACTTGACTTAACGTCTGTACCCAATGACCCGAGAATCATATTTTTTTGAGGTACAGGATTAATAATGGTGTTTCTCTTATTGTACAATAGGTAGAGTTATATCACTAATCTCACATCGCTTGGCATTTTTATTTTCTTGTAACTTAATAGTACTTTAAATGCCCTTTTATTACACGGAAGTTGAGGTAAATTGTAATATCCCGCGCTTCATTAAAACTTTTTTTTAATTAAACAACGGATAATCTTAATCAAACCTTTGTATAAGATGACTACATTACTGAAGAGTTTCATCAAAGTTTTAACTTCAGTGCTTAAATAACATCCAGAAATTCAAATATTTGCCGGAAAAAAGTATTAAAAAATTTCTCTCTTCGCAGGCAACCGTTACATTTTATGTTTCCTCCAGCCTGTAAAATCGTTAAAATCTGCGTGCCGCCAAATAGCAAGCATTGCCCTGACATTAAACGCATCTGTAGGCAAGTACGGTAGCGCGTAACGCTCTCAGTAATATTTTAACGTTTACCGTCGTTAGTACATCATCGTTGGGGCATACCGGCTCGTCAAATATGCAGGACCCGGGAGAGACAGAGAGAGGGGGGAGGGAACGACTGGACGAAACGCGTAAACAATACATGCATCCTTGACCTCCTCTGCCCACGCAGCCTCTGGCCAGCTCGTTTTTCTTCATTTGGCCTAGATTGTATAGGTGCGCTCTTTTTTTTCACTGTCGTTTCTTTCGTGCCTTCATTTTGTTTTGTAAAATGTTGGGTGGTTAACGTTTTTTAATCTGAAAGTGGATCTAAAGTGGACAGCGGTAGTCGTAAGTTGGTTATAGGGCGTTGCCTGGCTGGATTAATGCGGTACTGATTGAAGTGCGGCATTAGTATCTGAACTTTGCTGCAGCAGTAATTATAACTAACATTACAGTAATTACAACTAAGGTACTATGATTGAAGTTGAGCTGAAAAGTTATTAACGAGGTAGATATTGCGAATATTTACACTTTGTATCTTCTTAAAAAAGTGACTAAAAGTATTTTTGTATTTAATTTTGTATTTAACAATACTTTGCAATATCTAAAAATAGTTTAATAAACAAAGGATTATGTGCTCGTGAATAAAATATCATATTTCATTACTCAACTCATTTAAAATTCTTCTTTTGTTACTAATAACGTAAACTGAGCTGACGTTCATAATTTTCTCAAGGATCAAATTATCAAAACTCATTTCAAGCGCATAAAAACAAATAGTATCTATAAATAAAATTAGTGATAAACGTAACCTAAATTTATTATTATTCCATATCAACAACCAAATTCTACCCGTCAAATAATAACCAGCAGTCTCGTTAATTTTTAGGCCAGAAAATTTAATCGACCTTAATGCACCTCTAATTTATATCGCGACCCAAACTGTCGGGCTAACTCGCGCCGGCGCCGAGTTGCGAATTTTTGGATATTACTAGAGGGATTCAGCCTAATTCTAAATTCTGCTCCCCCGTGGGGCGCATCTTCGCATCATTCATCCGAACATTAAGAATTGCACTCTGTCACCTCGTTCTCAGTTACGTATCTCTCTTTCTCTCTCTCTCAAGAGAGAGAAAGCGAGAGGGAGAAAGTGTCGTCAAAAATTTCCTGCGCCCTCAACAGCAGAAGTTGGCACTCCGACTTTGCTCCGTCTATGTGTGCAAAAGTTTTCTCAAGCCGAGCGAGAAGTATACATCAACGGATTAAGGCTGATAAAAGTGCCTTCATGAATATCCATGGCCGCGCTAGCGCAAGGCCGCGACAAGTATGGATAGGCGTCATTTGTAATTTTGGCACTTAAGCGCACAACTTCTCTCTCTCTCTCTCTCTTTCTCCCTCCCTCCTTCTACAATGGCAGAAAGCATATTCATTACTTTGCGTATATACGGCGTTACTTTGCAAAATTCGCGTCTTCAGCGTCGCAGCGTAGCTGGAATGAAAAATAATATTAAGATTCAATTGGCCAGAGTGATAAACAAATCCGCGGAGATGGATCCGGTCTTTCAAAGATAACGACAGGGAACAAATAGATCAAAGAAAGCTGAATTAAAACCGCATCCTCTCGAGGCCGTCAGGCATTGACGAGCCGCACTCGTGTCGACAGCGCGTATACCGCGAACTCAATAAAACAGCGGGGGGATAGAAAAGGGAAAAAAAAAAAAGAAAACAACTCGACGCGCGAAGCCCCGGCGCGCTGGCGAACAATGCCGGCTCTGGGCTAATCCCGTCATAATACCGATCCTCATTTCCCCTCTCCCCTAATTCCCCCGGCGCTTTTGTTCGCGCGTGCGCCGCGCTCTGGCATTGTGCTCGGCGCGCGCGGGCTCGTGTGTGTGTCTTTCGCCAAGGATTTTTATCCGCGTGTACGCAGATGATGCTGTGATGTCGGCGAAATGGAAAACAAAGCTGCGCGCCTGGCTTTTTGCGTTTGAAGCCGCGAACGGGGCCCTGCGCCAGCTGCGAGTTTACTTTTTCCAGTTTGCCGGGGGTATCAGGATGAATTAGCGTGATGCTTTTTGCTTTTCATTTGTGAGGAATGGTTGGTAAAGTTTTGCGAGGAGATTTTTATGTTTATGGCGGGGATAAGGGTCAAGCTGTTCTTAGTTTAGCAAAATGGGCTTTTTTGTGCGGTGGAAGTAGTTTGTAGGAAATATTAGAGTTTTTGAAGATATAATGAAACCTTATAAATATAGAAATTTTTACAATTAGAGTAATTGCTATAAAATAAGTTTTTGAAGGAATATAAAGATTTTACAAAATAAATACCTTTATAATGTTTATCCTCTCTAAAACCATATGTATTAAGATATCAATTGTACTTTTTAAGGTCGAGTTGAGTGAAGAATTTCATATCAAAATTAATACTCGGATTAAACGTAAACAACGCACTTGCTCAAAATAATCAGGCATTTACCAAATATGAATAGCTCACACTTACAATCGAATTTGTAATAACACTTTCAAACCATTGCAAGCCACTACCACAACTTCGACCCACCACGACAATCATAATCCCCGCGCAAAATTTTCCAATTATATTCCACTTAACAAAGAAAACCGCGTTACCACACCTCACGCACTTCCCACCTAACTCCCATCCCCAACATCTCGGCAACATTTGCAAGCAGTTAATGCCATTATCCAGCATGCAAGAGGCGGCGCAACTTGGATCTTGGCCGTCTCTCCTTGTGCCCGCTCTGCACACCTCGGCTCGACTTAGCACTACTCTCGAGTTTGTCTCCTCGCGGTGGGGAGTTTGGCTTTGCCGGAAGGAACAACGGCGAGTTTAGTCGCGAGCGGTTAGCCTGTGAAAGGTCACGCCGGCGAACTAGACCGGCTGGGAAAGAACGAGCAGCGCGCTCAAAGCATTGTCTGTGCGTAATGTCGCGCTGAGACGAGCTCTCGAATCTCGTTGACGTTCGGTCGCGCGGAAGGGTGGGAGGGGTTTCAGCTATTGTTCGGATTAGATCGGGTTAACTTTTGTTTTGTGATGAGAGGTAGCGTTTGGAGACGAAGATGTGGGAGGTATAATTTTGCGACTGTTGCTTTGGAGGTGCTTGCGATATCTATGGTTTTAATGAAGGGGGAAATAAGTAGCTGCTTTCGTTGGTATTTTTCTATAATATGTTTGAATGCTCAGACCGTTATTGTAAGGTATGTACATTTTCTTTGTTTACGACAAAGTATTTTTAATAAAAAGAGATATGGACTTTCCCGTTTTTCTGTAAAAGCTGTTTTTGTAACGAAAATTCAGTAGTAAGGGATACTCCAAAAAAGTAAAAATATTATAAGACTTCCAGTGGGTCGGTAGTCGCGGCTGAGTGGATTCAAATCCGCCAAGTCGTATATTATTCAGAATTGATGTCCTTTCCGAAAGGAGTCCGGGACTTCCAAAAAGAAAATTTCAGATATTAAAATTCTATCCCTGAAATATTTCAAAAACTAAAAATGCTTTGTAAGTTTATATTTGTAAAAAAGGCTGAATAATTTTCTGAAATTTCCAACTTGCCACGTCAACGGTCTAAATCCCATCAATGAAGTGTAATAATAATGTGCACGCTTATCCAATTTAAGATAATTATTAGCCAGTAGCGTGTCACAGGTAATTAGTTAATACCCTAGTACACAGTTAATTTCTCTATATTTCCCGCTGCGCATAAGTCCAGTTTTGGTGAAACGAATATTTAATCTTTATAATAATATGCATACATCATCTTTGACTATTATTAGTAAATATATAATTATACAAGGCATATTTGGTGACAGTTTAATATCGTACCAGAATAACAAAATATCATGCAGATGTAACGTACGCTTTTTAAGTAAAGTACTGAGTTACTAAATTTATTGTTTTTTTTAGATCATTTTTGTATAACTTTTACATTGCTTATCAAAGAAATGATAATCTAATTTCAGTGTTTTAATTTTTTTTTTTTGAAATGTTTAGACTTTTGTAAAAAAAACAGATACAAGCCTTAACATTTTGAAAAAATTAAAAACTTTCTATCTAATAAATAATAAAAAATATTATCTATCTTTATCTAATAATATTTTTTCAAACTTTTCTCTTTAACAAATAAATCAATATACTTAAGTTTGAATTTATAATAAATAAAAGCAGCTGCTAGCGTGTAATAGATCAGACAGCGCTTCAATCTACTCTCTCATAAGCTACAACACGCTGTTCACTAAAAGCTCTTTCGAATCGATAATTTAACCACTTCTCTAACGCAAGATTACGAATCTAAGCTCTCAGAGAAAGCGACAGGGCCCAATGCTCTCGATATGCCTTTTGCAACGGCGGCGCAATCTCTTTTGATGTTTCCTCTTGAATTTTTCGGCTTTGCTAATGTGTTTTGCTGACGCAGTGGGAAGACAAAGTTCAGTTTGATGAGGTAACTTCGTCGCTCCTTGGCCCCAGTCTTAACGTCAGTAGCGCTGCAAGTTCTTAATGAGGAAATTTTGATCGATGAAGTAACGCTCCCTGCACGCTCGGTTCTCCTTTGCCCACCCTCGACTTGGCGGTTTCGTCCTTTTTTGCGATTAAGGTCAATGAGGGTATGGTCTTTGACGTGCTTACTGTCGCGCATTGATTTTGTAGCGACTGATAATGAGAGTCGCGAGAGGAGGTTTCGGTCTCTGGGTCATGGTTTTTGGTGGAACTTATAGAAGTATCTTCGGATATAAAATGATGGGAAAAATGCTTCTGGTTTGATCTCATGGACCTAATTCTTTCCTAATCTATAAATAATATTTTATTTTATTATATTAATTATATGCAACTTGCAATTTAGCTATCTTGATTTACCTCAAATTTTTAAATAGTTTATCAGCATTAATTTGTTGAAGTTCAGTGAAATTGATTAATGATTGAAGCATAATGAAATAGATATGGTCTGATATCAAATCGATTGTAATCAAAAAAATTTTAAAATTATATCAAAATTATCGATGTGGCAACTGTTTTTTCTTTTTTTTTTTTTATTTTTTTTTATTTTAAATCTATAAAAGAATTTTCAGATTCCACCTCAAAACGAACGAATTGAATATTCGAATGTCACTAATGTCTTGGAAATTGAAATATGCTGTATTTCTTTGAAAATAATATATTTTTTATTTTTCAATTTCATCAAAATTATATCGATTATAGGTTTTTAAAAATTGCCTTTAAAATTTTTACTCTTAAATATTATTTTTTAAGTTTTTTTAGGTAACTAGTACATTATTTTACACATAAAGAAGAGCCAGTGTGCAGGATGGAATTTATTGGAGGTATTAAGGGCCTATTTTTAACACCTAACAATGAAAAACCAATAAAGCACTTTTATGTCACTCGATTCTTCGGTCCAGAGAAAAAACATTATCTAAGTTAAATCATTAATGGCTATTTATATCTTCGATTAAAATTAAAATTTTATTAAAAAAAAAAAATTTTTTTAGAAAATTGCGTTTTTTAACAATACATATTTTATAAAAAATGTCATATTTCTTGCATACGGTATCTTTACACAATGAGGTAAAGTAATGCATAAGTTATTTAAAAAATTAAAAAAACTATTACGATGTACTTGATTAAAAAATACAAAAATACACATCATTATCGCTGGAAAAAAAGAGTTCAATTACGAATCAGTCCTAAATATTTTATTTCTTCATGAATGTTTCATATTTATATTTTCATTCTAAATTGAATGCAATATTCATTAAACAGTAAATTATTCATGCATTGACTCTAGCTAGAAAAGAATATTTACTAAGCGGCATTTTGAATTTAATTTTCTATTTTTAAATTTAATCTTATTCTCCCTTAAATTTTGAAATAATTTTGACTACTGAATATAATTGTGCTGTTTAAACATTGTCTTTTCAAATTAACGAGTGCTTTTCTTTCTGCATCTACTAACTTAAATTCTTCGACAAACACTTGAACACCACGGCTTCTTCAAGAACTCCCTTAGGAATAAAATTCACTTACTTTTTAATCCTCCTAAATGCTTTTCTAGAAATTTCTTAGATTACAAATCAAACTTCACCATTTAAATGTTGGTTTCCGTTACTTCTATGTTAAAAAATAAATGGAAGACTTATATAGTTTAGTTCTACTTCAATCAACATCATCACGTCGGATCAAATTTTTAATGGACACATTACTGAAATTAAATGGAATACGTTATATATACAAAGTCGACGGCACTGATATATGTCCGGATGAAACTTCAAGCGGAGGCATTATGGTAATGAGAGACACGGCTTATGAGAGCGCCAATGCGGGTTCAAATAAACGTTCATTCTCGCACCTACTCAGTCTCTCGTCATCATTTATTTCAAATTCAAAAAGTTAAAGAAATTGGATGAAATTCAGTGTTGCAAATATCGAAAACTAAGTTATTTTTAAAATTAATGTCTGAAAGATAAGTGCTATAATTTTCATATTCTAACAGTCGGTCTGACCATTGTCGGATGTAACTACTTGGGGTCACATTTTAATACATCTTCTTGAATCTTAATCTAAATTCTGTGGAACGTACAAAACATAAGTAAACGCTTATCGTAAGGTATAAACAATCAATATTATTAAATATTTTTTTGAAATCCCATATAACAAGATGCGCTCGATAATCACTGAATTATCTTATCGGTCATCCGAAAAAATTTTTCAAGCCGTATCCTCCCCTAGCATCGTCCCTTTGACAAGAAAAATATAAACAGCCACCTAAGCCCTTGACATCGGCCCCTTATCTCAAGGCTCACTCGGGACTCAATTTTTCGTGAACCATCGGAAATAAAGATTGCTTAAAGCAGACTATACGATCGTTGACGAGTCGTTTCTCGTTCCCCCGCCTTTATCCTTGGCGACGATCGCGGGAAGAGTAATTCGAGGGCTGCGCTCGGCATTTTTTCTATTACTTGGCGCGGCTGCGAGCTAGAGACAAATTGAGTGGCCCCGTGAAAATAGAGAGAGAGAGAGAGAGATAGAGGAGCCGGTTTATTTATTGAAAGAGGTTGGGAGTGCCGTGTGCTCGCATAAGTCTCGAGGAGCGATTGCGATCTGCGTCTCGAGCAAATGAGCGTTGCGGTAGGAAGAGAGCCCTGCCATTTTTTAGCGGCCTAACGGAGTCGTTTTTATAATTGACGCGTGAAATCGCTTGAGACTTATCTGAATTGGTTTGGAGTGCCAACTTGTAGCATTGGTGCATGATTTAGTTAGAATAATAACTGTAAGGAAAAAAATGATGGTACATTCTTAAGACGGGTTGTTTCGGTTATACAAAACTAATGAACTATATTAGACCTATATGATAAACGAAATTTTACTAAAAAGATTTTTTTGCGTATAAATTCTTTATTATTTCATTGTAATGATTTTTTTATAGCAAAAATTAAATTTCCATTAAACGAAAATGAAAGCTTATATAGTAAAATAAAAAAGACAAGTCTTGACACTTCTGACTTTACGCAATACCGTAGTAAAAAATGCATAAATACTTTAAAAGCTTGAAATTTTTTCAAATATAATTTCCTTTTATTTGTTAAGTGCACATAAAACATATATTTTTTTTAATGCAAATAATTTTAGCGATATTATGCAATATTAAAATTCATAAATCTTTATACGTAATTACACCGAACACCTTTTATTTATTTACAAAAAATTGTATTAAACACATTTTTAAAAAGAAATGTAGCTTATACATTCTAAAATTTCAGCAATAGTTTATAAAAATAGAACCACTACTTTTTTCAATTTCACATTTATCTATTTCGATGTCAGTGATAACAGAAGAGAGCATTGCAACAAATGTCGGATAGAAGTATTGATATAACAGACAAGTTTTCCCAGAAAAAAATATATTGAGTGACACTTTTACATGCGCGACGATTTTACAACCTACAACTCTAATCAAACTTGTCACAATTTTTTTATTTTACTTAAAAAAACATTTAAATTTTTTAATTTCAACTATAACCCTAGCCACTCTTAAAAGTTCAACAACAAAACATCACTATAAATCATTCTGAAAATTTTTTCAAACAATCTCTCAAAACAGCGCGTGCGATTCGTCCTATCAGTAAACAGTGCACGGTTGCATTAGCATGTAAAGTGCACTGTTTCAGCTTACATTGAAGGCTCAAACCTCGTTAGAGCAGCAGGTGCACAAACTGGTGGCTCATTCTAATCAAGTAAGGGCTTATTTTTGCTGACCTCGATAAAATGATTGATGTTGGTTCTGCAGATTTTTTGATAAAATGATCATTCTTGAGTTGCTGTATTGGCGGTATTGTAGGAGTATTAAAATTAAGATTTGATGGAAGGATATATTAAAATAAACTTGACGTGGTCTTTTTCGCAGATCGATAGTGAGAGATTTGTATTTTCTTTTTGGAGAAAAAATAATCCGGGCGCTCAGCTATTCAAAAAACATAAAAAAATTTAGTCTAAACAATAAATGTATCTCAGCATTTAATTTCGTCAAAAATATGAAGTTGTCTAGTTGATATTTATAAATCCTTTAATAAAAATAATATCTAAAATTTTCAAACATAAATCTGCTTCCAAAAATGTTTCGTAAAAGATTCACTATTTCTCGAATTTTAAAACATAAAAACATTTCATGTTACTATTTCTCCCACGATACATCCTCCAACAAAAATATTTCTCCAAACCCACCAAAACTTTACTATTTTTCACTTTTAAATAATCACCCAACACACTACCCCCATGAACGCGTACGTGACAGGACTACCAGCTCTCAGACAGAGAAAAACGCAGCTTCGAGAGAAAAAAAAAAGGACGAAGGACGAGGCAGATAGCGCGCAGTCGAATTAGCCGCGGGCCAACGAGTACAGTTACTCTTTCGCTCGTCTCGACGGGCAAAAATTAAGCCCGCGATTTAGCTCCGGCCACACACTCGGATATATCGGCGAGGCTCTAATCCTCGGCTCAGGCTTTATCTACTCGCCGGGGACGGCGATAATACACTCGCCGTGATTATTTGCTCGTTCGAAGTAGTCGTAACTTCGTCCGTTTTCCTCTCGGTACGCTCGCCCGGACGGTTAAACTTTCACGAAGAGGCGCACGAATAAATCATTTTTTTCGTGGAGTCCATCGCTGAATATCAAGCAGGCCGTTACATCGGCAAGATGAAATTTGAATTTCGAAAACGTGATGCGGACGGCTATGTGCATTTTAGCGGCAGTGATGTATTTTAGCGGGATCGAGGTTAAACGAGATTTGAGTTTCCTCAAATTTATCTTGAATTTATTTAGCGATTTAATCAGAGCTGTACGCATACTCGGTTTTAACGGCACGGCTGGTTGAGAAAAATTTTAGCCGGAAATTTCGTAAGATGTAAGCGAGGTTCAAGCGAGGCTTTTGAAATATGACGTGCACGTAGTTTCCGCGTAGCGCTGGATTTTTACATTGTTTTACTTTTTGAGAGACGGTGGGCGTCTGTTGTATAAAAAGCCATGGGAAGAAGACGTTTCATGTTTAATAACGTTCATTTAAATGTGCTGCCAGTGTGAGAGTTTGAATTTATGCTTCTAGAATATTTTCGTTCTTATTAAATTTATATGATTGTATTAATAATGGACATAATATAACTTTTGCAATAATATTTATGAGGATTCCTATTCGCATTTTTCACGTATAAATTATCAAGTATTCGCCCATTTTCGAAAAGAGTTTATCACGAAAAAATCGTAAGTCTTCTTGTTCTACTGAATCAAACTGAAATTGAAAATAATCCCTTGGTAACCTCTCTTTCTCATAATGTCGTAAAATAGAAAAACGTGAATCCAAAATCGACAGACGCTGTCTATTTTAGAAAATATTTCACATTATGCTCTCCTGCTCCAAAAATAACCTCATATATATCCTTTCCCGCATGCAAAACAGCCCCCGCCAAACTGTGCACCCCCCGCCCTCTCCTCACCCCCCTAAATCTCAAAATCCAAAAAAGTCACGCCTTCGTGACCCCGAATTCTCTTTTTCCGTCAAAAAGCACAGCGATAACGAGCGATTGAATCCCCTCTGCGCGAAAAACTGGCAGGGACCTCGTGGCGCGCCACAAGTGTCGACAGCTCGATACTGCGTGGGTGTGCGCGAGTTTCAGCTGGGCAGGCCGAGAGCCGAGTTATGCCGGGGGAGGAGAAGACCAGGGATGAGGCGCACTCGCGCAGCTAGCTCTCTTTCTCCGTCGTTCTTTTTATCTTTTACGCGCTGAGGGCTGAAGGGCAGCCTGGGCGCTTACGGACTGCTGGAGATTGAAGAGAGGCTGATGGGTTTTTTGGGGCGTTTTTGGATTTCGGCGGGCTGAGCTGGCCGATTGTTCGACGATGATTTCGCGATTGTTGCGGAAGGGGAGTAATAAAGTTGAGCGTTTGGTGAAGTTGGTCGATTCTGGTGATTAGGCTGTAATTTATTTCGCGTTTTGTTTGCTTGGGGAGATTTTTTTATTCTATCGTTCTGAACTAAAATCAAGAATAGTTTTATCGGGCATTTAATAATAAATGAAAAATTGAACTATTTATGATAATAAGTTTAATCAACTATTTATTAATTAATTCCTGCTTTAGATAAAATAACTTAAATCTTCGTAAGACTCTTTCAAAGTAATTATTAAGAGTTCTCACAAAATAAGATTTTATCACGCCTTTAGTATTAAATTAGTATACTGTATTCACAATATCATTAATTAATAAAAAACGGGTAACGTCTTTCTTTTTTACTCCAAAATTACACTAGAATAAGTTTAACCAGCAACCCCAACCAACCCATATCCAGTACGAACTAAGCCACATGCGCCAGCAACGCTCGGAAACTTCAAAGCCCTAAAGTTTCAACTTCGCCTCGAAGCCTCATGAAAATAACAGATCCGAAAAAGAAGCCTCGCCCAGCACCTCTGATCTCAGCGCAAAAACTCAAATTCCCCATAACTCCGGGGGCAAATACAGAGAGCTACAGCGCGCGCAGCGCAAACTCGATTAAGAAGAGCCTGCCGAAAAGCCATTTTTTTTCCTCTCCCACCCACACTCGCGTCCTTGCCTATATCCCTTAAGAGGGATATCGCCTTGGCAGAGCGTGGCTTCGATTTGGCTGGGTGGCCCACTGATCTCACTCTCTCTCTCTCTCTCTCTTTCTCTCTCTCGAGCTCGCGTTGGCGCGCGCGCGTGCGTTTAGTCCCCGGACGGTTGCCATAGCAACAGGCGACCCCCGAAAATTTCTCGCTGTCCTCTCCTCTGTGTATATAAGCCGCCGCACACACGCACATCCCAGCGGCTCTCTTTCTCTTCTTTCTTCCCTCGATATTCTCTCCTCCGCTCCGAAGGTCCCCTTACACTTTGCGTTTTTTCTCTCTTCGCGCGCTCCGCGGCTCGAGGAGCGAAAGCCATTGGCGCGAGATCTCGTTTTCCGAGATAGGAAGAGAAAGTTGCCGGCTTCTTCGTTCGCGAGAAAAATCGCGCGATCTAGGATCTGAAGTCCTTCGCTCTAGCTCTAGCGGCCTTTCTTCTCGGCTTGCGTGTGGCTGAGTGCGTGCGACGCTTTGATGCGCGCAGGTGAGTTTTCTTTTTTGCTTGTGTGAGGCTTTCGTGCTTTTTCGTGAGAGTATCGCTATGCCTCGAGTGTCTTTTGGAGGGTTTCACGGTGTTATGAGGTATGGGAATTGTTGGGAAAGTCTGATTGAAAATCAAGGGATGCACTGTTTTGTAATATAGGTCAGGCTATCTAGGCTAATATATATTTTAACTATCTAATATATATTTTATTTATTTTCATTTCCGAAAGATAATTTTAATAATAATTTTCAAAGGAATACGTAAAATTATAAAAATATTTGAATTAAAAATATCATATATCATAAAAATGCTTCACAATGATTTTACAATGCGTTTCGTATTCGAGCCCTTCATTTAGAGGCCGCAATAACTAAATCGACTTCCGCATAATGAAAACCATACGCGAAAACAGTTTTATTAATTCGGTAGCAGCGGCGATTATCAAAACGAGAATTCATATTTTACGCCGCGCAATGCGAGAGCATGACTCGTTTAATAACGCAATAAATACCGCATAAAACATTCAGCGTAAACCGCCTCTGCGTATGGGCATTAATGCAAATTAAGGCATTTGAAATTAATCGAAACACTAGCGTGCTTCGTAAAAAAAAGTCTCTTTTTCTGCCGGCTTTCCGAGCTTGCACAGAGCATCAAAACGCACATGCAATGTGAGCTCGATTTAATCTTATCGGCGGTAAGCCACAACATAGCCCATTAATATAACGTGGACGTTTTTTTTTCCAGGTTAGCTCAATCACTGTCAGATAGGCTACTGTGATATTTGCGATGATGTTTATGTGCATTCGCGAATGTGTAACTGTCGTATTTTTTTCTGGGATTTATTGAATTGTCCTGAAAGCATGTGGATGAATTTTTTACGTTGGGTTGGAGAAAAACCAAGATTTTTTGCTTCTTTCTTTTGGAGGAAGGATACCGGATGGCTCATAGAGCGAAAAAAATGTAGGCTTTTTCGATAATTAGATTGAGAGAATAATCTCGGTACGGTCATATCTATTTAACGGGATCCGATAGTCTAATTTTATACTATATTAATGTAAACAAGTAAAAGATTCCTTCAAATGCTATTCTTAAAGCGGTTCAAAGTATTAACTTAAAATTTTTTGACAGAGATAGAAGTCGCTCTATGTTTTATCAAAAGCAAAAAATATTTTAGTTGATAGAGATTAAGCTCAAATTTGCTAAATTTTTTTCAAGAATTAAATAAATACAATTTGATTTATTATACTTCCTATACAAAAACAATCATAAAATAGATTTCCGTTAATAATTGTCGATTATTTTCCAATTATTGGTTGAATGAAACGTTGTCGAAAGAAGAATTCGACTAAACGGTCGTTTAATAAAAAATTGCAGTTTATATCATGTCGCTAAAACAACAATGAATTATAGAAGTATATTCTTTTTAAATAGAAATCACTAAAAATTTCACAAGCAAATTACTTTTATAGATAGTTAAACTACGCAATATAAATACGGTCATATCGGTAAATTGATTGCCTTCAATTAATTGAGGGACTAAAACAGTCAAATAAAAAAGAAAAAAAAAAATATACATTGCCAAAGGAGTACTTTTTCCTACGGACATCCTCAAGAAAACAATCTTCATTTTATTTTGTGTCAACGGCTCAGTGGGAAAGTGCGTGACCACGTGGCTTATTGGCGGAAAAACCATGCTTATCGACGTGGCATCGGCACGGACGAAACACGCGGCGACAGCGTTCGATAATATACATATATATGTACAAAGAGATTCAGCCAGAAGTGATTCGTCATCTACTTTCGTTGGGTCAAAAAAAAAGAATGAAGAAGAAAGAGAAAAGATGAGTTAACGACCTTGGTAATTTGAAGTCAAATTATTCCTTGTTCCTTTGATCTCGACCTTGAGATATTGAAGTTCAAGATCAAAAGAGTAAGATCGTTTGTTCGTATTTGGATTTAAAGAATTAACGAAGGTTCGTACATATTTTAGATAATTTTTTTTCATGAACGTTTGCACCGAAAATCTAAAAAGTGACGTATTTTACGTTATCGACTCATACTTTAGGTAAAAGATACATTAGGTAGATTTTTTGTTCACCTAAAAACGAGAATTGTATAATAATTTTTATATTTCTTTTTCAATTTGTATATAATTTAGTAAAATTACTTTTTATAATAAGTTTACTAAAAATATCTTGTAAATTTTGCATATTCAAGAAACATTAATATTAAAAATAAATATATTGATGGTAGTATGTGTAAATGGTCAATATATCCTTCATTTTTAACAAAAATCAATTTCTATTTAAAATATAGAAAATTTAATTTTTGTTATTTTTTATTCAAATTTATTATGTTTCAAATATTTAAATTTAAATTAAAACTGGAATCAATATGAATTCCGTGATATACAGAGTTTAAATTTAATATTTTATAAGAATGAAAGGAATGTAAAAAATCTACAAAATTTATGACAATAATTAATTCCACTTTCTATTGTATTGTTTTATCATGTACGCTTCATTCAAGTAAAATTTAATTACAACAGTATCTTTATTTGGCTTAAATAACTATCTACTTTGTGCTAAAAATAAATTAACTAATTTTTTTCACTAATATTAATTTGTCAAATATTATTTGGATTATAGTATCTAATAAAACAAATTGAAAGATAAATGTAATGCTGTAAGTTTTAATAGACCAATTGTAAAATTTTTTAATTTTTTTGAATATATGACTGTTAAAACCTTATCAATATGACAATACATCTCTGTAGATCGTCCAACAGTTTCATATAAAACTTTTCAACATGTTCCACTTTTCTGCTTTCTTATAACTTTTTAAAATATGACCCTGTATATATCAAAGTTTAAAACATAAATCGTTCTACTTTAGCCTGACTTAAGTCGTCTTATTCAAAATCTACTTTTTTAGAGAATTTCTTAAATTCTTATTTGAACGGATAAATAATTTACTTGCAATGTATTTTAACTTTTTATATCACTGCTTGTAATATTATTTTTTACACTCATCTCAATAAACTATTTTCAAATGAGTTTTAATTGATACGAAATATACTGATAATGTGAAACAATCCTTTTTATCCAGAATTCGAAAAACTTTTTTTTTTTTTTTGGAAAATTTTTCAATGCTAAGTTACAGTCTTAATTATGAACAGCAAAGCGATATTACCGAACTTTCGAAAAATAGAAAATTAAACGAAACAATGGAATGCCACATTCTATATAATAAGAAAGGTATCAGATCGCTTTATTAAAAATACCAACATTTAACAATATTTTTTCATATCATACAATTAGTAAAAATTCTTTCATTAACTCATATCAACCAAAAATATAAAAAAATAAATAAATAAATAAATAAACAACAGTACCAATCTCAAAAAACAAAAATAATGTGACATCCAAAAGTAAGTTTAACATTTTTTACCTCAGTAACAAACTACTTCTTCAAATAACCCAACGCACTTACTATAATTACAATTCTAAACTATCTCAAAATCTTGGCGGAAAAGCAGTTCTCACTTACAAGTGAGTCAAACAGCATATTGCTTCTCTTAAGAAAACCGCACAAGAGCAAGATGGTCCACAGACCAAGGGATCATCCGCTGCTTGCATTTCCTACGCGTCAGCTGAACTTTAGGAGATATTTCCGCTGCGAGCGTCGCCGTAAGTTTTGTGGGACATCCACCGTCAGACGCATCCGCGATGCATATACATATGTTTTCGGCATCTATTATCTTTGCTTAATTGTCTGAGAATATAGGGGTAGAAGGATTGGCAGTGGTTTTTTTTTTTGGTTAGAATAAAATTAGAAATGGTCAGTATTTGAGAATGTAAAAGAAATATCTCAGAGTACAGACTGGTTTCGTCGCTGAATTTATTGATGAATAAATAAATGATTATGCGATAAAATAGATAAAATGTTAAAATTTCTTAAATATATTTTTATGAACGTGCATAATACATAATAAAATTATATATTTTCAAGCTTAACTGTGATTTTTGCAATTTTTGAAAAATTATTCAAGATTAAATTAATTAAGTATAATAAGTTATGCAAAGAGAATTTTGGATAATGGCGAGTTTTAGGGCCACTATCAGTAATGTAATAAGATTGTATTTACTTAAAAATTGATGTAAAGCTGAATTTTTGTACACCTTAGTAAAAAAGTATAAAGACTTTCATTTGTAAATTTTAACTAGAATGTTTGTCGAAAAAATATAGTCGAACGTTTATCATTTTTCACTGTCCGATATACTGAAAGATTTATGTAAGAAGTTGCTTCGGTTGCTTCATAAATATTTCATAAATTTTTAATAAATAGGATTTGTATTAACGGTTATAAAAGTACAATAATTTAATACTGCTTCATAAGATCAAGCAGCTGTGAGTAAAAAATAATGTAGTTAAAAACTTAATAAGCAACAAGTTAGTCAGTTAAAAAATTGTCCTTAATGAATAAAAAGCTAAAGATTAAAATTACAAGCTTTGCATTTCTGTAATTAGCCTTTTTATCCTCATCATACTTAAAAAATAAAGGAAATATTTTCAACCTTTATTTTGTTACGAGAGAAAATGTCGTGCTTTATAAAAAACAGTTTTAAACTCGTTACAAATCAAATTATTAGTCAGAAACTTTCACTGTAGTATTAATACCATTTCTTTTATCTTAACATATTATCTATGCACAGAGGTAGAAAATCCTTAGACATCCTTGTAGATCCTTCGACATATACATTTACACTGAAATTTTCATTATTTTATTCTTTTCTGAATATTTGGTATATGTTTTAAATTAATGTAATAAATAAAATATGGACTCTTTGAATTAAAAAAATCAGAAACAAATTTAACAAGATTCACCGTAAAAATTTAATCTAAAATAATCCAATTATATGGATCATATCACTTGGAGTTAACTATTATTGAAATAAAATTATAATTCAATTTCTTACTCTTATGCTAAATTTGAATATATTGATTTATGAGCTACATTCAGAGTATGTCTAATCAATCCATATGTGAATCTTAAGTTAACAACCCTTAATCTCACTCATCATTTGCCATGCTCACAGAATCGCAAAAATTAACATCAACAATTTTTAACTAATCCCAAATCTCGGTCAGCCCTGATCAAAACAATTATCATTTCAATAACAACTCAATATCATAGATCCTACTGCGCCCATCAATAAGCAAACACAACAAACACTCTAAAAATTCATTCTTATATATCTTCACCAACCCCATCAATCGGTCTTTCCCGACGTTTAAAGGTCCTGACACACAGAGGGAGGGAAAAAAACCAACCGTCCAGCTCGTACTGGATATCTCGCGAATAAATCTCCAACCACGCGCGGCTCCCAGATAAGGATAACGCGCTTCTGCGTCGCCATGGCAACGCCGAGGGGGTTCAGCCGTTGTCGCCACTCTTTCTGTGATCAACCCGGAACGCAGCGTTGGGTTTCGACGAGTCGAAGGTGCACGTATATATATATATACGAGTAAAAACGGGCGGACGATTCGACTGTACGCCGGATGAATTATGAAAATTAGGTTCTGACTTTTTATGGCTCTCGTGCGGATTTAGCCGGAGAAGAGCCGATTTTATTGATTACCGCGTGTAATATTAATGGCGCAAGATGCGGGTATTCGTTTATATTACAAACAAACCATAGATCTGCTAACTCGGCGTAGGAGCGACGTATTTTAAGACATTAATAATCCCACCTAGCCAATCAATCGATCCATTAATCTTGCTGTCCGATTCCTCCGTGTGTGCGATAAAATGAGCTCCCGAAAGGTCGCTTAATTCTCGATCACTGACGCACCCTTTACCGAGATGATTTTTCTTTCCTCCTCTAAACTCCGTACGAACCGCGTCGAAATCCATATCGCCAAAACGATGACTTTCACGATGAACCAGCCATCTCTTCGTCACGGCTTCTCAAAAACGCATTCCCACAAATCGCGAGGCGATTCATCATTGAGCAGCGCAACGCGCACACCGAGTCCCCAGAATTTTATCGCGTTACGACGAGAAAAGGGCGGGCGCCGAGATCAACGGGTACGGACACAACAAAGCCGCGCTGAAATCGAAATTCCACTCTCCAGGCTGGTTCGCTTCGCGGTATCCTTTACCTCGAGCCCCGGCCTGTCTACCGCGGCGCGCGGCATGAAAAGGAGCTCGCTTTCCATTTTTCGCCGGGCGCAAGACGGATAGACGCAGCAGCGGAATACGCTTGACCCGAGAGTGGCTATATTCTCGGGTAGGGGTGGGAGGCGGAGGGGAGGCGACAAGTGCTTCTCTGTGCGCCTGAATGGGAAATCTCGGGCAGCTCGGGGGATCTCGGACTCTGCGGCAAGTTTTGTTTGAGGAAAAATTTTCGCCTTGCCTTATTCTAATAATAAATATTGAGCAGCCAACCAGGCTGTCTTTTCTTATACGCTTATGCGGAACTTTCGCAATTTTCGTTCAAACTTATTCGACGAGTTCGCAGATGCCGTTGAAAAAAGATTCGGTTAAGTAAAGTCGATTCAGACGTTAGCGGAATCGTTCAAAAATATCGCGAAAATTTTGCATGCGCGCGTTGAGTCGAGCGAGCCACGCGCGCAAGAGAGAATCTGATTCAGCAATACGCGACTGCAGCGTCTAATGCTTTTGTGCGCGCTATGTGCAGCGAATCGTAAGAGTAATTTCTTCTTAACGCGCCAACACTCGACGTCTCAAAGGCAAAAGCGAAGCGCGTTCTCAGATCTTTGCTCGTACGTTACCGCATACCTCACGAGCTCCTGAGCCATATAACCGCAAAGTTCCTTCTTAAAGTCTCCTTTGACCAACGAAAATCCGATTTCGTATTTATCCGGGACTACCCCAGCCGTCAGCGATCCGGTCGAGACAAAATTACTCATCGTAACCAATTCATCAAAATTTATGAGACATCTGCGCTACTTAGTCCCCGCGTCTCCTTACCAATATAACCTCAAGATTCCACGCCTCGTATACTCCCTCAATGGGCCGTGGCGCAGCTATGCAAAGCTCCTCGAAAAATTCCGCCTACGCCCTTCGTTGACCCTCGCCCTTCCGCGCACCCTTCGACGCTCGGAGAAGGTCAGAGCCGGAATCGGGCCGGCTTCTTTAAGCCATATCGAGCGCTGCGCGTCCACGAAGGGACAGGCGCGCCTTTGAGGGTCTCCTGCGCGAATAAAAAGCAAAATGGAGAGGTGGGGGCTCGTCACAGCCTCGCTCGACGAGGCAGCTAGGCTATGCGCGCGAGGCTTCGATCAGCTCTATAATACTACAGGACCGGGACTCGCTCTTTTTCTGCTTTACATCGCGGAGAAGCTAGCGCATGATTTGCGCGTGAATGAGCAACTGTGTTTTTTCGCCCTCGACGACGAGAATAGCTGGGCTCTGCTCATAGGTGCATGCTGACCATACGCATAGCTGCTGTAATGCTTCCGTTGGCTGAGCTTCGGATGTGTGCGTATTTTTTTACTGTGCTGGGAAAAACAAAGTTCCGAAAATGAACAGACTCGTTGATAGTGGCTCTTAAGAGTCTAAAATCTGATTTTAATACGCCAATGAAATGTAATTGAGAATTTACAGTGCTCTTTTGAGTGATTATAACTTTTATCAAGAAAAATAAATCATAAAAGCTCATTTAACTCAACTACACCTTCTTCAATCATCTTACAAGCAAACGGCATTGCGAAGCAGTATCGACGCGCAATCGAGCAGGCGCGCGCGCAGAAAGCCGGCCCACCAACTTTCTCCGTCCATTTATCCTCCTCAAAAGGGTAAAACGAGGCAAAGTTTAAAATTACTCCGGCCCCCTTCCGCGTTCGGCTCGAAAATAAAGAAGAAGCCCGGTGGAAGGGGAAAACAGACGTTAAGCCAGGCGAAACCGCAGGCTCGCTCGAAATTCCAAACACTGAATTAATTGGAACGCTCCCCCGACTGCCGCCACGGGGGATTATAGGCTGCACCACGGCCTGGAGAGCATCGATAGACCCTCGTTCTTGCACTTCAGTTTCGCCGGCAAGATTCGCCCAAGTTTTAGTTGTTGTGTGTGACTTGCTCGGAGCGATTGCGCTGTTAGGCGGAAGATCGAGGTGGGGATTGATTTTTGCGAGGGGTTTCCTTTGAGAATTTTGGTAAGGTGTTACGGTGAGTTAGTCGAGGTGTCTTGAAGTAGATTAACAGAGTGATGTCATGGATGATTTAATTATAGGGAGTTTTTGGAATATGATTCGAGCGATGTCTTACCCAACTCGGCAGATATCTACTTAAAAGCTGTAGTAAACACTATCTCGTGAATGTTTATTGAACTTTATTTTATTGCCACGGTACCTTCGCTGTTTTGCTGCTTTAGATTTAATTGGACTAATAACACAACAGTTATATGCAATGGATGCTTTAATGTGTAAACATTTAAAATTTTTTAAATGTCAAATGATTTTAACCGAGTTTTCAGCTACTATGGTTATGGTTGATCTAACATTTGTAAGAAGAGAAGTAAAAAATGATTAAAAGTTTTTTGGTTTAGCTACAGTCTTATTAAGCATGATAGATATTCATTTATGTTTATATAAATTTATCAGAATTGAGCTTCTGCTGACTGTGTACGTAAATTATAATATTGCGTATATTTTGCAAACATAAGGGATAAAATCGTAGGTTGATTTGAATGTATGATAATAAAATTAAATAAATAGTTAAAAAGCTAATAATAGTTAACAAGATATGCAACTTATTACATAATCCTTTATACGTTTGATTACATATTTGTAGTATTGAAATTTGAGATATACACTTAAAAAAAAAAGCATCAAGTATACCTCATCATTTATGCATGCCATTTCATAAAGTTTAGCTAGAATTCAACAAAATAACTTTTGTATTATGTTGCATCTCTTAAGTACAAAATTACAAAATTTTAAACAGTTCAAAGAGTTTAAAATTACGGCTTCCAGCGCATAAGTGACAGTTTCCTTCGGCTAAATTCTACACATAATTTCATATTACTCGGCAAAGTTATACGTATTGTTTTCGCAGTTACAAGCGTATAAAAGTCCATTTGTCACTCGACGAGCTCTGCAAACACTATAATTCACCGAGACATGAAGACAAGTTACAATTTACCAGGTCCTAAGTCGAAAAGCAGCTCATTTTTCTTTGCCAAAAACTATCTATTTGAAAAAATCGTCAACGTTTTATCATCGCACAGCAACGGTAAACAATCTTTTCATTCGAAGCCGGCTAGATACTCTAGCCCAAATCTTTCGCAACGCAGCACGAAACACACGACTAAATAAATCACGTTTCGTTCGAAACGTGCTTCCGGACGTATCGCGCGAAGAAAGTGAGTGACGAATGGTTTTCTCCTTTCGCTGCGAAATTAATCTTTTGGGGTTCGCGCTCGTCATTCCATTAACGATGCCTGTGTTTTTTTCTTTGCACTGCGTTGTGCAGTCTTAAGTATCCATGAGTGCCTTAATATCAAGGCGTCGATAAAATTGAGTTAAAAGAGTTTTTTAATTGCTTATGAAGATGATCTTTTGAAGTTGCTACTTGATTTCGAGAGTACAGTTATAATTAATCTAAGAACTTAATATTGAAAAGTTAAAAAAATATTAATGATAAAATAAAGGAGATTTAAGATTCGAGAAGAGGTCTACCCAAAATTAATTAAAACTAGAAAAGTCCTAAAAAGTTATATAAAATTTCAACATTAATCACGATAATACCTACAGAATGTAACCAATATGTATTTTTAGGATAACAGAGCCAATGGAAGTAGATCGGCTTATCGTATTGCAGTTTCAATAAAAAATAAATTACATATCGACGAGCAAAGATACATCTAATCAAAGTGTGTATCTCGTTTCACTTCTCTTTCTTTTCTCGATAAAAGCTGCACAACCTTGCAACATAGGATCTCTAACCAAGAAAAAAGTCCATTCAACGTACTTTTATCATTATTATTATTAGATTTATGGCTATAGCGTCTCGTTAAATTTGGATTCGACTGAGTTTTCGAAATTCAAGCTGGTGGATTCAGTATGGCGAAATGAAATCAAATTGCAATTGCTAGTTTCGATTTGCATAAAATGAAGCTATCAATGGTTTTTCGATATATAAGTTCAAAACTCAAATGGCCAATGGAGTCACAAAATTCAAATGGCCAATAGTACACTGTGAGCGAAATTCTGCTAATGGAAGCCATTGCATAAACAGAGATTTATATTTTGGAATATCTTTTAAAACTTAAAATTCGAATCTTTATTCTATTTTTATTAAATTAAGATTTTAAAAGTAATGAAATCTTAGTTCAAAAATATTTTACTTTCATCTCGAAAATATAGAAACAATAATGTCTTAAAATAATTTTCTGCTTTTTACAATGGTATATCTATATTAGAACACCCCACGCTATATCGACGTTAATATATCAATGATTCAAGCTCGAACGGTTCGCGCGAATTTCTCTTGTTCGCAGTCTTGTCTGGACACCACAGCCGAACGCCTCACAATAGTGTGATTTTGGCGATCGATCTAACCATCGATACTTGCCCCTTCAGTGAATTTTTATTTCATAAACGATGCAGTATTTGTAATCATACGTCAAGTTTAGGTTTAATATACGAAGTGAAGTTTCATTATGATTAAATTGAATTAATTACCAAAATATGTTGTTATGACTGACAATCTAGAATATTAACAATGATATTAACTAGTGATAGAAAATTGGTCCATCTCAGTGGAATATAATAGAAATTAAATTAATAGAATGCATCAACAGTAATTTCATTTGCTACTTAGTCACATTTCCATTACAACTCATACCTACGCAACCTTAATATTTTACCCAAAAAAGATCTTACAATAAGTAAAGTCAGTCAAACCAGTCTCAAAAATTACTTCATTCAGGATCATCCCACTAGAAGCGCAAAATAAAATGCAAAACGATCGCCTAGTGTCTCGAAGCAAGAGGTAGTTTAAACCACTGTTAAGGCTGTGATTGTCCACGCCGAGAATCGATGACGGGATCGGCTCGTTGTTTTCGCTCTCTCGTGCGAGCGCAAGCGATTGTTGCACTGGCCACTCTATATACGTCAAGAAGAGGGGAAGGGAATGAAACAGAGATAGAGAGGAGAGAGAGAGAGAGAGAGAGAGAGAGAGAGAGAGAGAGAGAGAGAGAGAGAGAGAGAGAGAGTTCTCGAGGCAGAGATATTCTGGAGTAGCCTATTCTGTTCTAGGACGCTTTGAGGCGCCTGGGTCAAACGAAAGGGCGCGTATAATGGAGTTGAATGTTTCTGAGGACATTGCCATTCAAGAGGAATTTTTCATGAGGCTTTGTTTAGGTTGGTAGATTGTTCTTTGAACGACTTTAGGTATTAACATTTTTTGAATTTGTAATTTAAAACTGTTATGAATTTTACAATTTTTCAGGGTATAACAGGCTTTTTGAAATATCGTAAGCTTTTACAATGAATCTTTTTATATTTACTACTTTTAAAATTTATTTTTACTATTTTTATTAATTTTGAATTTCTCGGGGTACAGCAATTTTTTTGAAAGATTGAAAACTTTTACACTGATTTATTTTACTTTTACTATTTTTCAAGTTTATAAGTTGAAATAGTTTTTTCAACTTTTTGAATAATATAGAAGCAAAAATATACTAAAGTTAACAATAAGAACTAATAACATTCCAAAAACTTCTTTTCAAGAAGAAGAATCATAAGTACATAAAGAACATAACAAATGGTAGCAACGTGTGGTTCCGACATAGACATAACATTCCAGTTCACTACATCATGGCTGACCTGAGACTAGTGTCTGCAGGTTTTATTTACACTATCTTTCTTAAACTAGTTTTTGATTCGTCCGAGGTGGTTTCTGATTGGTCAGTTTTGAATTTGATTGGCCAATCGAATAAAAAAATCGGGAGGAATGCCAAGTAGGGTTTGGCGTATATTCATTGTCTCTGTCAAAGTTGTTTAGGTATTTGTTGATTTCTATTGCTTCTCTGCGTTTTCTTGGGTAGTATGTAGTGTTTTTGCTAGGTATGTTCTTTCGAATAAGATTTTGTGTCTTGTGCTGATATTGTGTTTGGCAATGGCAGATTTTTCAAATTAGTATAATTGAGTGTGTCTCTCGTGTTCTTTGATCCTTTGAGTCATCGGCTACCCGGTTTCGCCTATCGTTAGCACAATAAACTTACCAAACTACATATTAAGCCGCTTCCTAACCACAATACTCCATCCCTTTAACGACACACATCGTCACACGTACAAAATTCTTTTGATTTCGTCCAAAAAACCAATAGCATCGTCACTATACCAGAAAAAAAACGAGTCAGGTTCGACGTAGTCTCTCTCTTCACTAAAGTACTCATACTAGATACAATCAAGATACTGAGAAACATGCCAAACTTTCTGCTATATCTTATTCCACTAATCAAACACAGTCTCACTAATACTTATTTCACAGTAAATGAAAAATTGTATAAACAAACATCAGGTGCTGCAATGAGATCATCCATTTTTTACATCATAGCCAACATTTTCATGCAATATTTTGAACAAAAAGCTCTAGACTCCACGAAATACAAATCGAAACTGTGTCATTTTGCCTTATGGACAGGAAAAACTACAACAATTTCTAGAATATCTTTATAGCCAACATTTGAACAGAAAAACAACGCACATCAGCATGTACTTGCACGAAACATCACAATATAACCAATCTTAGAAAAATCCAGTAATTTCTTTATTAATATACACAAGTTTTACAAGTTTCAGATAAAGAACACATTACACAAAAACCTATTTCCTACACCGTACTTTTCTACGTACTAGGACTTTCAGAACATATTAGCATATTTCTCAACAAACATAATATACGCACTGTTTACAAACCTAGCACTAAAAAAGTCCTCCTACGCAACTCTAAGAATAAAAGCGCACTGCTGCACGAATCAGGATTATAAAATACCATGTTCATGAGGCAAAGTATACATAAGCAAAACTTGGAGGCCGGTGACTCAAAGAATCAAAGAACACGAGAAATATACCTAACTATACCAACCTGAAAAATCCGCCATTGCCGAATACCACATTAGAACAAAACACAAAATCTTATTTGAAAAAAAAAATCATACCCAGCAAAAACACAACATTCAAAGTACATACAACAATTTACAACAACACACTTATACAAAGAACATATTTTCAAGAAACTTTTGTTTGTTAATAAATTCATTCATGAAATGTCACAAAAAAAGCTTACCTGTAAACTAATTTTAATTATAATCTTTTAATATACGTACAAAAATGAGTTGTATATACAATTTATCCAATACATCTTAAAATTATTCATAGCATGAATCATGAGATTGAAACCTAGTAACTATTATAAATTACAACTTAAAAAAATATTTCGCATCTCCAATTTAATTTCACTGCATACCATGAATTTTTAATAAAATTATATTGACATCAAAAAATTTCCTAAATAAAACAATGTTCTCCTACCTGTTAACACTTAAAAAAACATTATCTCTTAGCGCAGCTTTTCAACCGAGAACAATTCTAGCAGGCTGCACCAATCGAAACAATCGCGGCGAACCTGCAATTTCCCACGGACGAGCAATCGTCGCTCTTCGCCGAAAGAAGGAAAAACCGCGTTCTCAATAAAACCTCCGCTCGCACCTTTATCTTTATAATTAACTCGGCCGTGCGCGAGCGAGCGCGAAAAGGGAGTCAAGTTCAGCGGAGCAGAAGCTCTTTGAATTGCTCGAAGATCGGGCGCGCGCGATAATTTTGCGCTGCCGGATATTACGAAAGAAGGCCGCAAGCTCAGCGAGTCGGAAAGGCAGACGCGAGCTTTGAATTTGACTTTTCTGGGCTGATTACGCGGAAGCGAACAAACGTTTGGGAATTTCATTTAAGATTCGAGGGCCCTCCATGCTCGCGACGCAAGTTGAATGTTTGTTTTTGTTTCCATTACCGCTGATGAATTGCTTTTCTAATATCAGATTCGCGCGCATTTGTCTCTGTGACAACAGCTACTTCTTTTTTCCTTTGATGTAGAAACAGAAATAGTATTCTGAGGTTGATGGTATTACAAAAGTTTATTTCTAGATAGTGAAAAATAATTAGTCGTCCCTAATAGAAATAAATAGTTTTTATTCATAGGAATAACAATTGATTCAATTCAATACCATTTACACATTTGGGACGAAAATACTCGTATTAGCCTCATCAAGTATTTTAAAACTACTCATTCTTTTAGTGAGTTTTTTTATAGCGATTGTGATAAAATCAACGCAGCAACTAGTTTTGCCATATTCCTTAATTAATCATAACTAAAACATTTCATTCGTTTGTACAAAAAAATTCGCTCAATAAATGCACCTTCATAAAAGTCATAAGCCAAGGCCAAGTTCAAAGCGCACAGAGCGTCGCAGAACAAGAGCACCAAAAAACGAACGACCGAAATCAACGTAACAATGGTAATTAGCGACCTTCAAATTTTTCTCCCAAAAGACCTGGCCGACCTTTTCAAAATACATCGTCGGATTCATAGCGATTCTCGAAAGTCTCGCGGGATCCATCGTCAGTCGTTCATTAACAAGCCTTTAAAAATACATACGCGCGCGCGTGGCGAGCCAATCGATAGTATCGCTCCACGACGGAGAGTTCAAAGAAGGGAGGTATGACCTTTGGAGAATTTTTTTTGACTAGCGAGATATTTTTATTCTGAGGAGGATGAACAGAGAGTAGCTTTTTAAAGCGAATATTTTTTTGGATGTTTCTCGTTAAGTTGTTATATGCATTTAGTTTGAGATATCTTTAGAAAAAAATAATAGTATTCTTGGTTATTTAAAACAGTAGTTGAAACTATCCATAGAAAGTTTTGTTTTGTTTAGTTTTGGCAAACTAAAGTATTTTACAGAATATTTTTAAGATAATTTGTATGTATTATGCGCTGAAAAGAAACTTATAATATGAACATAATATATCTGTTGAAGAAAAAATAAAAGTTAAAATTTAGTGAAGATTTTTGAATGAAAATAATATTATATCAAACAAAAATACTCTTTTACTTGATTCATTTGAATTAAATTAGAGAATCTTTAAATTTAGTTATATACTAAAATTCATTAGAATATAAGACTATACCGCTTATTATAAATGAGAAAAAATTTTCATTTAAATAACTACTTACAGTATTATAAATAGAAAACAAAGTAGGTGGTTTGATTCAAGCGGCTTACCTGAAACATAAAAAGATAAAAAATTATATAATAATCGTAAATATTCATAACACAAATGTATATAATTAAATTCATCAAAAACTTTCATAATTCAAATTAACTCATAAAAGTAATAAAAAAATTATAAATAAAAGGCAAGTAAAGGACAAGTTCTATTTTTAGTAGTCCACTATATACCATCGAGTGATCAAGAATTTATGAAAAAAATTAACATTTTAATAATACTTGTAACAGATTTAATATGACGCATGTTTTTTTATATAAAACGATACTTTAATAAGCATAAAATTATATATACCTCATAAAAGTAACGCAAAGTCTCGGTGAAAATTTAACGATCTACGCGAAGATAAAAGAAAATTGATATTTATAGTTTCCAAGTTTCTTTGGCTGAGAAAAAAAAGATTATTAAGTTTACTTGATTCTTTGATCAAGTTTCTACAATAAGTATCATTCATACTTTAAAAATAAAAATTAAATATTAATTATTAGTTTTTAATATTTTTGTAAAATGACAGATTAACCTGTAAATAAATTAGTATAAGCTATTATTAGTGATAAATGGGCAATTTTTTATCACTGTTTTCATAAACATATCTTCATTTTTATCGTGCCAATTTATCAGAAATTAAAGAAGCCGCACGACCTTCACGGTAATTTATTACTGGTCCCAAACTTGCCAATCGCGATAAACGTCGCCTCGATTTTCCGCTGAGTCATATTTCGATATAGTTATCCTAGCTCTTACTATTTGCAAGGTTATACCAAGAGAGGTATATAATTCACCTTTCACGTATTTTAAATAATCAAGCATAATTTTTTCTCAATCGTTTCACTCACAATCATCAAAAATTATAACTTGATCCAAAATTCTTCATAAACAAAACCATTTCAAAAAAGAAAAAAAAACCATATAACCTACGCCAGGTATTCAGCTACATCGGCCGCTAATCGAACGCCGATCCCTGGCGTAAGACCCCGGAATTACCGGGTACCGCCCTCCACGAACGCCCAACTCCAAATTGATTGTATAATCCAGGCATTAACTCGTCGAGCCCGCGCGCAAGAAGTCGGCGCTCGGGCGCTAGCCCCTTCGTCTAATGTTCTCCAAAACGGTCCACCGTAAAAACGAACGCCGTAAATTACCGGGCGTAAAATCTGCGCGATATCCCGGGGCGAAGAGAACCTGTTGACCGGAGGTTAAATCGCGCGTGACAAGAGACAGCCGTGCATCATAAATAATTGATTGCAGGGGAACAGGTTGTATTGGTTGTTTATTTTAATGCGAGTTTTACGGTGGCTCTTGGAGCTTTTATTGCAGCCGGGTCGTATCGTCTTGATAAACGTGGCTTTATTTTTCGCTTTCATAATCCGTCGTGGTAGTTACTGTAATTAATCACGTGTCAGTTGATGGCTGCGTTGGAGTCTGCTATTATGATTGAATGCTTAGTAACTCGTGTGTATTTTTTCTTTTTTTTAATGCTGATGTTGTTGATATTTGAGAATGTATGTATTGTAAATTTTATGTTTTTGTTTTTGTTTTATTCCAAGAAAGTTTTGGATCATAATTAAAAATGTCTGGAAGGAGATAGAATTTTCCATTATTGTTTGTAGCGATGCGACTACTGGATTTATAAATAATAAACTTGATACGAACGTAGTATACTTTCTGAAGTAATAACCTCGTATTATTAATGTCTACCTCATAATGGCATAAAAGTACACGAAATAATGGATAAAACAGCTAATAAGATAATATGGAATATGAGCTTATTGCACTTCAAACGAGCAAAAGTTTCATTTCGAGTCCAAGAGAAAATAAATCAACTTTATGTAAGCTACTCATTAAATTAACTGGTACAATTGACTTAAAAAAAATTCATAATTTTAAAATTGATCTTTAAAACTCTTTAATTTAATAGTGTTAAAAAACTTTCATAGTATTCAATATATTTTCCAAATAATTTTATTTTACCAATATTTTTTTATACAATATAAAAAAAAAAAATTATAAATTTTTTTTCCTGAGAATAGAATACATTTTCATGCCCAATAAAAATGTGTACGAGGTACAAAATAAACTTGCATAACGACTTTTATCATGACACTATTACGGTCCTTAATATAAATTTTTTAGTATCGCATTTTATGATTCTACAAATTGATTGGTGCAAATTAACTACCTAATTCATCCCGATCAATCTCTCGTACTTTACAAACATTAATTACAACAACAACAAAATTTCACGACTTAGAAAACCCCAAATTCCTCTTGAAAAAATTTGAAATATCAAAGCGATCACCTCATATCCCGCAAAGTATCGAAAAATCAGAGAAGCCCTTCTGGCCCGTCGACATAATGGACTCGGCTATACCGCGCGCCGATAAATTCGCGCGTTTACGAGGCGCTAGCGCAGCCGAATAAATCGCGACCGAGCGCATAATCGTAATCGTGCGCGCGCGCATTAGCGACGCGGGCGGCCGTAAATTCAACCTCGCGCAAATGTAGTATGGTCGATCGTGATACACTCGGCTGTCGTCGAGCTCTGTACGAGTTGTGGTTTAACAGCGAGCCCTGAAGGGTTAGATCCGTTGTTTGAAGAGATTTTTAGGAGCTTCTTTTCTTATGTGAGGATAGCGATTTGTGAGTTTTTTAAGAAGGTAAAGAATATTGAACATTTTCTTTTCTAGTATTTACTTCTTATCTTTGAATGTGTCTAGTTTACTCTCAGAAAATTTTGCATAAACAAAAATTTTTAATAAATTATTTGCAAACATGTATTATTACTATAAGCTAGAGATTATGCAAAAATATCTTTTTGAACTGCACTGCTACTTTTACGGTTCATTCCCTAGACTCAAAGGTCACGAGGGAGGTTGATGTCCATGCAGTCCGAGAGAAATAGAATATCGCTCCCGCGTAGACAAAGTTTCATTCAAAGTTATTCATTTTCATGATTGCTCACTGCACAGTATATTTTGTATCACTATTATTCTTTACTTTATAATATCTAAATATTATAAAACAATAGTATTTATTTTACTGAAAAACTTATACATATTTAAATATAAAACTAAGAATATTAATTTTGAAAATTATAATCACTTCATTCCTGGAAGATTATAATTCTGTTTATAGGCAACTTGTTTATCTACACAAGCAGTGAGATGAAATTCTAGTTATTATTGCTGCAACGTTCCTAGAATTTATTGTAGTTTAAGGCTTCAATTCTACATTGTTATTATTGATTCCAGAAATGTTGTGGAATGTTTCCTCGAATGCAAATAATTGTATCATACATGGAGTTAAAAAATAATTGTACATCAAAAGCATTTTATCTTTTTATTAAATGAAAAAATGCCTATTCAATTTTTAAACAATGTTGTAATTATAATAAAATGGTACATATCTAAATTTATAATTTCTTTCACTAGAATGATTATTACTGGATATTCTGATAAGTAAATGCGAAAGATTTTTCTTAGTGTACATATAGTAGGTTCAAAGTTCTTAAGCATTAAAATATATATACATTTTTTAATGTACACTTATGCGAAACTGACTACTACGTTTTCTTATAAGTTCGCTTCTATACTGAATCTAATTGGTTTTTAGTTCAAAACTTACAGTAAATTTTTCGACAGGAATGAGTTATAAATCTGCTTTAGAAACCCATATATTGATTTTTATTGTTGTATAAAAACTTTTAATGATATATAAAAAGTCTGTTTTCTCTTACCAAAAAACCATTCCACCCATCGCACTTCCCAATAAAAAGCAGTTTAATGGTTTCTCACCTGCATCAAATACCGCGAAAAAGGTCCTGCGTCCCCGAGGTCTCATTTTTTGCAATACCGACGTAGCGCCGAGGGTGGTTCAAAGCCTATTCGTACATCATCGACCGCAAAACAAAAGAGGCGCGCGCGCGCAACGAAGGAGGAGTAGACAGAGAACGCGGGATTTCAGCGGATATTGAATTTTGCATGACCCTGGGGGAATCGACGAGAGACCCTTTGCAGCTCTCTGTCCCTTTGCATCCATGTGCGTGCGTTCGTTTTAAAGGGCTGGATCGATTATTTGAAATTTCTACTGAAAGTATTCCTGTTTTTAAGGAACTGCGTGACTTATGTTGGTATGTGTGAATCTGAATTCTTGAAGGGTTAATGAATTGTAGTCTTTTGAGCAAGTTCTTATTGAGATTTAGTTATGATCAGCATATTGAAACTATAATAAGTGTGAAAAGTTCACTTGCTTTAATATCTAAAAATGTTTGAAAGATGCAGTCGAATGTTTGATAAAAATTCATTAAAAAATACTTCTAAGGGGCAAAATTAAAATGTAATTTTTATATTGCGTGAAGTATACTTAACGTTTTGCTGCAAACATTTTTAAACTGACTTTTCACTTAAACACTAAAAGTAAAGCCATTTTTAGAAAACATTTTTCCTGCAACATTAACATTTTGAAACCCTGTAACCCAATAATTTCAAATTTCTTCATCACCACAATCAGCATCTCCTTAAGTTAAGGAAATGCAGAGTAACTCTCGTTTAAAAGGCAGAGTCGCATGGTAGTTGAGAAAGTCTAGTAGCGCATAATTAATGAATTTACTGAACGAGAAGAGAAATGAGAGGAATAAAACTGAAAAGGCTAAAAATTTCTCTTTGTCTTTTTTACTAATGATAGTCAAAAGAAACAAATAGTTTTTTGAAAATTTTTTCTTTACGACTTGAAGAAAAGGTATTCAAATAAAGACTGATCAAAAAGATAAGTACTTCTGTTAAAAATGTCTGTTACGAAAATAGAAATTATATGTATAAAAATAAAGTCTAAAAGATTCAAAAAGTTTAATTATAGTTTACACAAAAGGAATAATCAATTTGACGATTCGACAGCAGAGATAATTTTATGTTATAATATTCGTACGTCACATTGTTCAATAATAGTACGTTTTATATTTTGAACACCAAAAGTTAAATAAGTTTCATGAGTTGTCTTTATTTAATAAAATAATAGCTCAATACACTTAAAATTAAAATTGAAGTAATACATTTCCTTTTGCAGCACAAAGGTTCAGCTTCATAAACTTGATGAAGCAAAATGTTCATTACTCTGTAATAATGATTTTATAGATTCCATTGCATAACTAGTCTCCTATTTTAGTACATTTATTAAAACGTTAACGCTATCCATAGAATTGAGAATATTATCCATTAACATAGTAGCGTTCCGTAGAGTAATTAATTAACTTGCCACATTCCACATTATATATTACGTTGTGAATTTTAGTTACAATAAAACAATGTAATTCGAGAAATTATATTGTTTAATTTAAGATTCAGACTCTGATAAATTTAAAGAGATGAACATAAAACTATAATTTGAATTGCAAATTTAGATTCTTCTAAAAGAATCTAAGCGCTATGCACCTAAGATTAAAAACTTTTTAAAAATCGCCAAGATCTTAGCCATCAGTAAAGTCAAAAGATGCATATTCCTATGGTTGCGCATGCGCTCTCAGAAAAGGTGAAGACTTGGAAAGGAGCTAACTAACTAACTGGCGGCTAGGTAATTAAGCGACTAATTTCAGGCTTTTAATAGCCTGGCGACTCGTTATCGTGCTTGGGCTAGCGTATTTAGAAGAAGGCTATTGAAAGACGTGCTTTTTTGCTGCCTCCATTAGAATTCTCGGTGCTTTAAATAAGCAAGCAAGAAAATTGTTGAAGGAACGAGTACTAGATTTGGTTTACGGTCTGTGAATATACTCTGCTATTTAAAAATCTTCCAGTTAAATATCATTCTTTCAGAGTGAGAAATTCGCTTGAAGAATAAGTGAGTATATAAATTGCATTATGTACAAATCGTAGTATTAAAATAATTAACTGTACTATAAAAAAGTTTAGAATAAATAAATTAATTTTTATTATTTATTGTATATTTTGTGTCACGAATTTACATTCAATATTAGCAATAAACGATTTAAAATTAAATTTAAAATAATTCCGAAACAAAGATATTTTAAAAACATAGCTCGTTCAAGGATGTTTTATAAAGTGAAGTCTCCTTAAGCAATCCCTCTTAATTAAATGTCTAATATTTACAATTTAGAATATCTCATATTTCCCAGCTTCATCATCAAAAGCAACCGTCTCCTCACATCTTCCTCAAGATTCGATAAATTGCGCAAGGACAGCTGGCGCATAGAAGAGCCCAGCTATCCCACTTGCACCTGTGGCATCAAATCTGGCCAAGCGTATAGCCTTTCGAGATCCCGCAAATGAAATTATAACCGCACGCAGATGGTCAAAGTACGCATCTTGCTTCTGAATAATTTATGAATATATTGAAATTTTGTGTACGTTTAGCTTTGAACTTTCGGAAAACTTTTGGTAACTATTAGGTGTATAATTCAATTTCTATAAAATTTTTATTTGATTTAAATTCAATATTTAAAATAAGAGTACTTCTACTCTTTTCAATGGTTTTGAAGCATTAGCACGTAAGTTTCTAAAAATACTGAACAAGTATGGATCTCTTTCCTATTCTACCCGAATAGAAGTGTATTTAATAGAAAATATTAAACAGCATGTCAAGCAACGTATTCTGAAAGAATTTTAACACGAAAAAATCCTCCTAAAAATGTGAATTAATATCTAAAATTCTTAGTACCTGTATGAAGAGAGTTGTCTTTTGCGAAATGTAGAACATGGAATGTCTGCTATAAAGAGCACCTGGAAATAGATCAAACAGTGACTGTGGACTACTACAGTCAAAAACTAAACAAAATGAGAGAAGAACTTGAAAAGAAAAGGGTATTTACTGGGCAAAAAGCCAAGCTATACTGCTACATGACAACTCTCGAACTCATGTTTCGCGCATGACTTCGGAAACTATTTTAAACTTAGACTGGGAAGTTCTCCTGTGTGCAACGTATTCAGTAGACTTGACCCCTTCAATTACCATTACTTTTGATCAATGAAGTGAGCTTTCGCAAATAGACGATTTAGAATCCTAGATGATATATGTGAATTCATTAATGTTTTTGTTACCTTGAAGTCTACAATTCTTTTTTTCACAAGCTGCCTAACATATAGCCAAAGACCATTGAAATAGATTGATTACAGAAAGCACAATCAAAAAGAATAGAACTTACATATATACCAACTCTATCTAATTTCATAATGAAATACTTATATGAAAATCATTAAATTGTCTGGAAAAGTCAATAGCTTTATATACGCTGTAAAACCTACAAAAGCAAAAGTAATGAAAAAAGCAGAATTCTCATTGGTATCCCTATCTTTATCAAATCCTTAAGTTTTATCATACAGATTGTACGTAGAAGTGGAACAAAATCTGCCTGGCATCTGATCAGTATCCTTGGCTGCCTTATCTCACTTCTATGTACAGCATATGTAATATATAATATACAAATATGGAAAATTGACAGGGGGTTCAAGGGATTGATCTTATATTTATCTACTAGTTTCTGGAAAAGTTTAAATTGTTTAGTTCTTTTGAGCTCACCAGGAGAGCCCATGAGATCCGGGTCACCAATTTTGCTGAAACTTTGCCTGAAGTTTAGTTCTGGTATGAGTACTC
>UELX01001510.1:0-42751 GCA_900480035.1 Eupelmus urozonus | reverse complement strand
AGAGCATACCTTTAGAAATTGTAAAAATATGCTTTTCGCATTATAATTTTTTACAAGCCTCAAGAAAGGCTGATGTCGGAAAATTTACTAAAAATTATAAACAAAAGGGTAGCAAGAAGTAAGTAAAAAATAGAAATTAAAACAGGAAAAACTCACGCTCCACGACCGCGAACGACCCGTCTTAGAGGACCATCCTTGTTTCTTTTGTCGATAACGACATTTTGTCCTCAAGTGAAACTGAAGGAAAATCAAGAAAAATTTTTAATTTATACGAGGTGTCGCTTGCAATCGTGGAAGCGTAGAGGGGGAAAAGGTCCGTAACAGACTCGCTATGCCTGCAAAAATATTGTAGCACCATTTTAACAATAGTGTAAAAATGTTGTATTTTCATTTACCTATACCCTGGTAGAATCGTTCCCCATTTTTTTGGCCAGCGGATGGCCAACTGTGAAGAATTAGACATCCACTAGCCTAGTTTTAAACACTTGGCTAATTTTATTGGGAAAATTTCTACCAAGGTAGATAATAAGCTTTTTACTATCAGAATTCGAACTTTTGAGTTTAGAATGAATGGAAATCCGAACAAAACATTTTGTAAATATAACTTCTTTATCGCACCTTCATGGAAATATATTCCACAAAATATATTAATAATTATTATTGTCAAAACTGTTATCAAGTTCACTTTCTTTGAAGCGATGGGCTCCATTATGCCCTTCCTGACAGTCTACGGCAAACAACTGGGTGTCTCAGTCCTGGTGATGGGCAGCATAACCGCAGTCCTGCCTTTGCTTTTTCTCATCACTAAGCCAGCCTTCGGCTTTCTGGTCGATTACTTCTGGACCTGGCGGCGAGCAATCTTTGTCTGCCTCCTAGTTGCCACCAGCGGTTGCTATATCCTTATGTACTTCCTACCCGTTTTGCCGGCACCGGTCATGCCGGATTCGGTTTTCGAAAATGTATCGACCAATGGACTGAAAGGCTGTGATTTTATGGTAATAATTGATTTTATATAGTTATAAAAAGTTATTTATCCTAGTAAAGTACAGAATCTCTTATAAATATTTAGCTAATTTGTTATTTTAAAGAAAGTGATTGAGGATTCTATTAAACACTTTCGTAAAATATATAATAATTTCTATAAAAAATTCATGAGTTGTTCAATTATCAAAAAAAGTTTTAGGTTCCTCTACTGTTTACAGACAGTATATACAATATTTCATATTTTGTTAATAAAATTTTCATTCTACTAAGTAATTTTAAGACGGTGTGAAGCCGTCTCAGTTATCGAGAATAAGGAAAATTTTCTAATAACTGAAATTAAATATAATAAATCTGTTCTTTTATTCTCAATGACAAAGAGGGTTTTGCATTACCTTAAGGCCTGACTGTTATCTAGAAAATCAATGTAACAGATTCCTGCACGGACAACGGCCGATCGAGCCTCTGTAGCTTCCGCTGTCTCGATACTGACAATTTTACCGCCTCCATCTATTTCCATTCTACCCGTGAAGCTCAATTGTCTACCAATACATCCTGTCTCATCGGTAGTCTGAGTACAATTAAATGGCCAGTGGACAATGACCTTTGCGATGTTTCATGCGATAATTCTGAACGTGAAAACCAGTGTCTATACAGTTCGTTAACATTTTGGGGCTTCGTGCTGTTTATGTGCCTGGGGTACATTGGATACAATGTATGCAACTGTATTGGCGATGCCATCTGCTTTGATGTCTTAGGTTTGTATCTAATATTTTTTACATATAGCCATATATTTTACTTAAGACCAAATATCAAACGAAAAGCAATTATTTTTTTCCTTAAATCACAAAATATAGGAGAAGGAGGACAAATGAGTTATGGGCGGCAAAGACTATGGGGTTCAATTGGTTATGGCCTCACGGCTTTTACAGCGGGTTATACAATGGTCTGGTGGTCTGGTAACGATATCATCATGTCCTATACTCCAGCATTCATACTTGTTGCTATATTTGCAATCATTGATCTTCTCTGCTGCTCCCAATTACAGGTAAAATATAATTATAACTAAAGTATATTACACAATAAGAGGTCAGACAATAAAAATACTCTATACCTATATGAACGTATTGCGTATATTATTTTCCTAAAAAAATTGCACAAAGTATCATTTTCACGGACAAATATCATCTTCTTATATTGTACGGCGTGCAGCGCTATAAGTAATCACACTGCGAGAATGGATAAAATGATTTATGTATGCAGACAATGTGGGAATAGACTTATATTTGTACTTCTCGCTTTGCTCGGGTGACAAACTGTTCTCGTTCACGAATCACCCACTTGTGTTGTAATATTTTATTACACCCATAAATCAGTAAGCAAAATTAAATTTTGCGCGCGCTTTTTCGGAAACGAATGTCATTCTATGATCTATTATTTATCAACGTCAATATTTAATATTCGCAACATTATTATAATATTTATTACAACGTTTGCAATATTTTTTCATCAAATAACATTTTAATTTATATGCTAAATAAGAGTCAATATTACATCAAAATAGAATATTGTTTCTACAAATGCAGAAAGCTGTTCTATTATAACTATAAATTATTAGTAAACATTCCTAAAATAGTATTTTGAAAAAGTAATATGAAATTCATTGCAGCTTCCAAGAATAAGCGGCACGGAGAGTATTCTGAAGGATGTTTGCAGACTGGTTCGGATAAAACCAATAGCAATTTTTCTTGTTTTCGCCATTATCCCCGGCATGTTAGATAGTTTCATTATGTACTTTTCATTCTGGTGAGTCTGAAAAATCCGTAATCACTTAAATTAATTATGTGCTATTTAGATTTTCCTTCTTTTTCAAAGGTTGAATAAAATATCTTTTTTTTTCTTAACTCAGAAATGATATGGGTCTCTTTTTACACCTAGAAGTATAACGTAAAAAATTGTAAATTTGAATAAAATTTGGAAAGTAAAAACTGATATTTATTTTTTTTCGTTAAAACTTTTATTAATACCGTTATTATATTCATACCATAATTCTACTTTCCAAATAATTGCTTGAATCTGAAAATTTTTAACTATTGTTCACGATCACTTATGATACATCTGTTATTCATAAAAAATATCACGTTATATCCTTATTAGAATTAATAAGAAATGTAAAATATAAGAAACGTGTATAATTACCATCTTACTTCTATTAAGTTCTATAAAAAAGAAAAATACAGCTTTTCGAATAAATAAATTACTTTTAGAAGTAGTTTATAATTTAATTCATTGGCTCAATTAAGAAAGAATTTTTATTTTTATTTCAAAAAGGTATCTAGAGGATCTTGCACAGACTACTGGATATATGCAGGAGATTAAACTGATCGAAGGACTCATAGTATTTGCTCAAACTGTCGGAGGCGAAGTCATATTTTTCACTTTATCGGGTAAATTAATTTAGCATAGTTTCACCAAACATAATTATAATATTCTAATTTACTATAAACATAAGTAGTGCATTGCCCCTCTTTATTTCTAAAATAATTGTCAAGTATAAGCATAGTACCTCTTCAATTTAGTTTTCACCCTCATTAAACTAATTGTACCATTACTATCTCCTCTTCAGGTAAAATCCTAAAAAGAATCGGCTTTGGCTACAGCCTCGTCTTCTGCTTCGTTTGCTACGCTATTCGTCTGACTCTAATATCGTTGGCGCCTACACCCCGCTGGGTCGTACCCATCGAGTTTTTCATGCAGGGACCAACCTACGCACTTTGCTACACGACAATTGTAGCCTATGCGAGCGCCATAGCACCGCCAGGTGCCTCCGCCACTGTCCAGGGAATTGTCGTCGGCATGGACGATGGCTTAGGTAAGACCGAGATGGATATCTTTATTGGTTTAATAGAGGATCAGAAAATTAGACAGTTTTTATTGCTTTGAATCTTGTAAAAACAAATATGAAAAAGATAAAGAGGGAAAGAGAAAAAATGTTAATTAGCTTAAAAGCCTTATAAATGAATCTATGTGAATCATTGTTATAATAGATAAATTTTCAGGTTTCGCTATCGGCAGTTTTATTGGTGGTATTTTATTCAAAGAATTTGGAGGAGCTACAGCTCTAAGGATTTACGCAACGCTAGCTCTTGTAGCAGCTGTTGTATATTTTTTCCTTCACGTGAATTACCTAAAACACGTAATGCCTCAGACTGGTGAGTGTTCAAATAAACTACAATAAATTCATTTGATGGTATATAGTTCTAAAACTTTTTTATTGACATTTTTAGATACGAAAAAGAAGATTGAAAGAAATAATCTAGAAGACGAATCGTGAGAATGTAGCAATCCTTTCGAGAAATTACTTTAATTTCATTCGAATGACTTCTATTATATTTTAATAGAAAAAATGTTAATTTTTGTTTTATTAGGATTGAATTTTGCATATAAATATCGAGATATAATCAAAAGTTATTTTTGTATTTATAACTTTAAGTATTACTTCAATCAAAGGAGTTGATTAAAGATGAAATTTGAAAAACGAAAAATATATTTGCAATTATATTTATTCTTTGAAATAATAATCTACAAACTTAGGATCTGTAGGTATTATTAACTGCATAAATAATTTTATATCAACAAAAATTATTTAAATATAGTTAACTAATTAGAAAGATTTTATTATTATATCAAATAGATATTAAGAAAAAGATATTGTAATGATATTACTAGAAAAAATAGTATTAATAATATCGATAATAGCGACAATGATTAATAACAAAACTGTCCTTACTTTAAAACATATTTATTAACAAAAACAAAAAGTGATTTAACACGCATTTGTATACTTCTTTAAACATAGTTTACAATAATAATTTATAATAATATATTTATACAAGGAAATAAACATTATTTGTTTACGTCTATTTTTATATAAATTAATAAAAAATATATTAATTTTTAATGATTGTCCATTTTATTATTCAACACAAAATAATTAGTTTACAGATCTCATTTTATACTAGTACTTAATAAAGCGATAGGCTAAGAAAAGAAAAATCATTTACTAATTAAATACAGGCTTCATCAAATGTTTATGAAGTACTTATAACATTTTATCTAAGTATTTCATTTTGTACATATTTAGAGAAATGAGTCGAAAAAGTTCTTAGCCATGACTTAAGTACTGCTACGTATCTACTAATAAATAATTGCATTTTATATTTATGACGAATTAAAAAAAGTTAGATTGCGAACTCGTATGGATTCAAATTGCGGTGCCTTAAATTCCTTTGCATCAAATAAATTTGCACTGTTTTCATTGAGCTACTGAGTACCCACTGATGCTCGGCACGTTTTCTATTGTCAACATATATTACATTGCAGCCTTGCCAGTCTATACTTCTACTATGACTCGTCATATTAACACACGTGACATCTCTATATGTCTATTAGAAGCTGCTTTTGCAGCAAAGCCCAGTCCAGTCAATGAAATTTTTTCAATCAAAAATATTTCTGACGATGAAAGTGCGTTTTAGTTATAATATTTTCACTAGATTTTTAATTATTTTATAAAAATCCAACCGCATGCTCGTTCTTAAATCTTGCGCGGGCAACTATCGTATTTTTACAAAAATAATTACTTTTTAAATTCTAGTTAATATTCTAATTAGACAAGGGAAGAGAAATCCGTTGTATACTTAAAGAACTAAATTAATTTTTAAATAATAAAGAAAGATAAAACGTAATAATATAATTTTTCTTGAAATAAATGAACAGTAGTTACTACTAAAAAGCAAAATATTGCTAGAATGATGCAGCAATTGTCGACAAAAAAAATGTTTTTTTTCTGCAATATTTATTTATAAAGCTGTCACAGACTGAAAAAATGATTATCTACTTATTTAATAAACAAATCATACATCAGGACCTCACAAGAACTCCCAAATCTCAAAAGAATCAAAAATAATCTCGTAATTATCCAAACCTCTATTATCAATCCATCAAATTCACATCATTCTCCCTTTTCCCCTCCCAATTAAACCAGCCCACATCCCACACTGCACCTCCCTCCCCAGCATTGCATAAGAATCAAGCCCAATAACCCAGCGTTCCCACATGCAGCACAGACCACCTCCGTTTAAAAAAAGCCAGCTATAAACTCCACATACACAAATTAGACAAAGCGCGCCGCTCGCATTGCTATTGTCCCCAAGTCGCGCGATACCCGCACTTAGAGCCAGCTGCGGAACACGCATATATACAATAAACCACTATAATACAGCATCTAAAAATAATCGCCGGACCCTTCGAACGAAACTCCACATTCGCCGGCTTCGGCGAGCCTCGGAACAGCTCGGCAAACTCCGCTTTCCTTCTCTCTCTTTTTCTTTCTATCGACTCATTCGGAGCACGCGCGCGTGAACAGACCGATGTCACACAGACGCGCGGCGGTGAAGTCGTTATACGAGTTTCTGTCTCGGGTGCGGTGGACGCGCTCTGTGTTTCTCAGTGCTTTTCAGGGTTTTTTTTTTTCTGTGGATTCATCGAGGGAGATTTCAAGGTTAAAGTGGTGGGTGTTGAGTGGTTTTTGAAATTTAAGTCAGGGTGGACGGGATTGTGGGACGGATGCTCTTGTTGGAGGGGAAATTGTGAGGTTGATTTTTGGAGTAGAGTGTGATGTTTGAGTTACGGGTTTCTTTTTTTTGGTGAATCTCTTGAATTTTGAAATTTATTTTTCCGCGCTTCTAATGTTGTGTTTTACGTAATACTGTCGGATTGTTTTACACGCGAATTTTACTATTTAAGTGACTCTGATCTATTGTATGTAAATTAAGAGGGTAATATCCTAGTGAATTTGATCTGAACATTTTTTACGACTTGTTGCAATTGGGAATGCGGCCGCGCATGAGAGTAACGGAATAGACGCGATAAAGTATGTTATTAATAAAAACTTAACGCCATTTAAAATGCAAATGATTTTTGCGCACCTCGCCAATAATGAAACTTGGTAGAAGGAATTTAAATTTTTATGAATCAAACTGGTTTTGAGTAGGATTTTTTCTTAAATAAAGGCAATATTGAAGAACTAACCTGAGTTTGATATCAATGTTTTTTTTCTATTTTAACAGTTTGGTAAAGTCTGGCACATTTTATTTCTACCAGGGAAATTTTTAGAAATTTTTAAATAGTTATTGGTGTGTTCCACTAAGTGCAAAAATAAATTTCCTTTAGTGCATGATGCAAAGTGTACGCCAAAAGATATTTTATTATTTTTCTTTGTTTCCTGTACTAAGATAATAACATACAATTTACAATCTCTAGTAGTATATTTTAAAAAATAATGCATTCTATATTAATAAATTTTGTAATAGCAGCAAATTACATTTTTTTACTTCAATACACGAAATATAATGACATAAAAGAAAATAGATTAGATTTACTTAAGGTCGCATTAATAAATCGAAACCTTAACATATTTTATATTCCATCTCTTATAGTATTATAATTAAAAAAGATATTAGCTCGTTCACTATTAAAAAATGATTCTGCGTTTTTCTATTGGCGGAAGGCCAATGTAATTTTATATCTGGTCAAATGCTAACACTTAAGTAAATTACTTTGTACTACTACTTATAATTACAGCTATTTTCAGTAAACACTGTCACAACTAAACTTCAAATTATTGTCTCTACTTTCAAAATTTTAAAATAACTCAACAATAATAACTTTCTAAATGTACTGTCATTATATTTCTACAGCCTGACAATACGAGTCACATAAAACACTGATAACGTTCAGCTCTATCGCTCTTTGCAAAATCAGAAGGCAAAAATCTTCTCTATAAAAATCCTCAGAACATAATTTTTTTTCCAAAAGAAGTCTTTAAACAATTAAAAACAAAATAATAAAACCAGAAATCCAACTCTCTCTCTCACAACTAACCCACAGTTCTCTAATCTTTCTTTCAGCCCACAGAAAGCCGGTATCATGCTTATAGGTAGCGCGTATCCGCGCGCGCCAACTGCGCAGATATAACCTCGGCATCTGGAGTAGAATCGCTTTTATCAAAAACCGCACACGCGCAAGCTTCGGGAGGTTCAAGTGCAGCCGTCAGGGCCATGCTCGCAGACAAAATTGGAGCAAGATCGAGGTGAGCGACCGGTTCGAACGTTTTTTTTTTCTTTTACCGGTATTCGGCGATAGTGAGTGGATAAGTGCGGATGAGATTTGGAGGGACAGTGGATCAGAGTGCTGAAATTTTTAGTTTGTTGTGACTGTTCGAGATTCGTTTATTGGATTTATAAAATATAGTTGTTTATTATTGAGTGAGTCTTATTTAATATTGTAGGTTTTTCAAATTTATTTACTATAAAGTTAGAAATGTTAGTTTATAGATTTGCTTAGATTTGCAGGATATTTATCGAATGTTAATTTACTGCCGCTGATTATCTCTTTATATAATTATTTATATAATTATGTAAGAAATTGTACTTCTCGCATTTATTTATTTTTTCTGCTGTTCAATATATAGCATACCGAATTAAGAAATATGCTTACTTAAATAATTTTAAATAAGATAAACCAATATGAATAAAATCTTCTATACTTTGATTAAAATATAAATGTAAAATATTATAAACGGAATTTTTTTCAAATTTATTGTAGATAATACAAATTACTGCTAATATCGCACATAAAACATCATATTTATTATTTTAATAACGATAATCCTAGACCAAACTTCATACAAAGATAGAACTCTATCTTATCAGTAGATGAAAACCGCTATATTTCACGCTTAATCTTGAATTTAAATTTATAATTACGTACCAAAAAGTGCTAATTAAACAGCAAGAACCTTCGTTTATCATAATAAAATAAAAAAGATAGATTTTTTCCACTAATTCTTCGCAATTTTATTCATATTTATGACATTCAGACGACTTTAAGTGTCTGAAAGCAAGCGTCTATCTCTCGAGATTAATATTTTCATCGATGAGTGTAAACATTGATCCAATACACATCTTTATCTGAAAGCTCTTTGTAATTTATCAAACGAACGGTAAAGATACGGCGCTCAAATACAGAGACTTTTATGCATGTCCAATCTTTCTCTTGCTATTCCAGGTCTAGGTGTCGAGGAGACAACACAGAGCACATGGAGCGAAACAGTTGATATAAGTCTTTTTTAAATCAGTGCCATATTAATAGTTTATCTCGGAGCAACATGGGGAAAGTGAAAGTTAATCCGCAGCAGCTGCCTGTCAAGGCTCATTTTTTCTTTTTTATGGCAGGTGAGTTGGGATTTACGAACGGAGTTGGAAAAAGGATTATCGTAATCTTAAAACATTAGAGAAATTAAACGATTGAAATATTTTTAGTACAAACAGGATCTAGTATGGAATAGATAAATAACCGGAATAATTCTTGAATTAGTATTAAAATTTTAATCTTTCAGAATTTCAATTAAAAAAAATATGTTTAAAAGCCTTAAATAAGTAAAATTTAGTTGAGTTTAAACATAACAGTATTTTAATTAACAAGGGAATAAAATTATTTTTATATTTATTATTTTTTAGAATTCCATTGTTTATTTTTATAACATAAAAATTACTACTGTAATATAATTGGAAATTCAGGCACGCCGAAATTTAAATACCTAAATTAGTTAAATATTACATTTAATGTATTATAAATTTAAAATTATATTTAATGGAAATTTACCAACAAAACAATTAGTAGATCAGGTGAGATTTTCGAAAAGATAATATTGTGGTACTTTTTATCTTTTAAATTACAACCATGATATAGCCATTTTAAAATCGCACAGAGCAATATATTACTTCAATCATAATTGAAATCTTTTAATAAAACAATCGGTCCATTAAATCTTAAAATACCTCGAGTACAGCACTTACTCATGTGAAGTGCTATTGCATGAAGATACTCGAAAATAATCAACCGGAAAATGAAAACACTTCAGATTATCACACATAACAACCCTATCATCAGCACCAAATAATTCCACTCTCCTTTCAGCGATGGGCCCGATCCTGCCTTTCCTGCCGGTCTACGGCAAGCAGCTAGGTGTCTCGGCCCTAGTGATGGGCAGCATAACAGCAGTGCTACCCCTGCTCTTCCTGGTCGCCAAGCCGGCCTTTGGCTTCCTGGTCGACCACTTCTGGGCTTGGAGGCGTTCGATCTTCGTCAGTCTGCTAGCCGTTACCAGCGGATGTTACGTCCTCATGTATTTCCTACCCGCGTTGCCGGCACCCGTCATGCCGGATTCCGGATTCCAGAACGCGTCGTGTGCCAAATTACGCAGCTGTAGTGACATGGTAACTATCTAAGTTGTGTGGTTCAAGTAATGTTGGTATGGGTTTTTTAAGGTGGGAAGTCCGTGGGATGTTCAGGGAGAAAATAAAATTTTTGAAGTATTTCTACTTTAAGTCATAATTTTGGAAGTCTTTATTACTCCAACTGAAGACGAAAAATTAGCGACTATAGCAATTGCTTTGGAATGGCATAGGCTGACGATATATAAAATTCGCACTGTTTTGAAAACTTAATGATGACAGTATCATAGAGAGCTTACAATTGCATTCCAAATATCATAGTTACCTGGGTTGTTTTAAGTTCAATTTGGATTTGAGATTCTTCCAATTAGAGATTCTACATAGTAGGCTTTACTATAGAAAGACCCAATACAAGATGTAAGACCTAATAATATGATGCAACAATTGCGACAGTTAAAAAATTTACACGCGATAAACCTTTTCCCGAAACCTTCTTCTTCTAACCATCCTTAATCACTTGACCACTCAACATCCATCCTGACCCTTCTTCGATAGTTTAACGAATTTTAAGTCCAGATTGTTATCCAGAAAATCAATGTAATAGATTCCTGCACGGACAACAGCCGATCAAGTTTCTGCAGCTTTCAATGCCTCGACACTGGCAATTTCACCTCCTCCGTCTATTTCCATTCCACTCGCGAAGCTAAGTTATCTCCATCCTCGTCCTGTATCATCAGCAACTTGAGCGCAAGCAACTGGCCTGGAGAGGATGATCTCTGTGATGTGACCTGCGACGATTCTGATCACGAAAACCAGTGCCTTTATAGTTCCCTGACATTTTGGGGCTTCGTGCTGCTGATGTCTCTTGGGAACATTGGTTTCAATGTGAGCAACTGCATCAGCGATGCCATCTGCTTTGATGTCTTAGGTATGACTGATTCTTTATTAATTGGTTCCCTTCTATAAAATTACTGAATTCCTAAAGCAAGAAATTTCCAGACCAGAATTAAATCTGGTTGGATGATCATAATCAGCTTAAAAATGTCATTCTTTTTGCAATTCACTATATAGGTGAAGGAGGACAGATGAGTTACGGACGACAAAGAGTATGGGGCTCGATCGGTTTTGGGATCACGGCATTTATGGCCGGTTACGCGATGGACTGGTGGTCCGGTGATGATATTGTCAAGTCCTATACTCCAGCATTCATATTGATCAGTGCGTTCACGCTCATCGATCTTGTATGTTGCTCCAAATTGCAGGTGAACATTACCATCAATTTATAGAATCATTGCGAACATTTAAAATAATAAGATATAAAGAATAATCATATACTTTATACAAAAGTTGCAAACGCAGATATAATGCTGCAGTTTTTTAAATTTAATTTGTTACCGAGTATTAATTAAGTAAATTATTAATCCGTAATCGAATTAAGAATAATACATTATTTGCAAAATATTACTGTATACACAATTATATTTTCACTGACAAGAGGTTTATCGCAGTTGCCAAATCTGGGTGGTACAGAGAGCATTCTAAAAGATGTCTACAAATTAATTCGGATAAAACCGATAGCAATTTTCCTCGTCTTCGCAATTATAGCCGGCATCTTGGACAGTTTTATCATATACTTCTTATTTTGGTGAGTCTTAATTTTTCATATTAAATTATTACAAATGTTTCGTTTTATTATAAATTTTTTAAAATTATAATGTAATAAATTTTATTCTATATGATAATTCATTATATTTTTTTCATTTGTCAAAAGGTATCTTGAGGATCTTGCGAAGGCTACTGGATACATGCATGAAATTAAACTGATTGAAGGACTGACCGTGTTTGCTGAAACTTTAGGAGGCGAAGTTCTATTTTTCACTTTATCAGGTACATTATATTTTCGTTATATTTTCATAAAAATCGCAATTTTCTAAATGTATGTGCTTTTAACATTTTAAACAATAACACTATTTTTCTTTTGCTGACTCTCCATTTTACAAAAAACGTCACAAATTCTTCATTTTTTTCCAGGCAAGATACTAAAGAAGATTGGTTACGGGTACAGTTTCGTCTTCTGCTTCGTGAATTACGCTCTACGTCTAGGCTTGATATCATTGGCGCCGACACCCCGCTGGATCGTTCTCGTTGAGTTTTTCATGCAGGGTCCAACATACGCGCTTTGTTACACGACCATCGTTGCTTATGCCAGCGCTGTAGCCCCACCAGGCACTTCCGCTACCGTACAGGGGATTGTTGCTGGCATGGATGATGGCTTAGGTAAAATTATTTTTTACGATCGAGTAAACAAAATTGAATTTTAGATAATATTTCTGAAACCGCATTTCTCACATTATAAGCACATGTATACAAAACACGTTTATTGGTATATAAGAGGAGTACTTTATGCGTTTTTGCTTAGAAAACGAAATCCATACTTTGCAGGAAACTATCGATGGCCGTGCGAAAATCACATAATTTGCACACTTTTATTAATATATATATTTTCTAAAAAATCAACAAAGTTAGAGTGTCTACTATGTTTCTAAAATTCGCTAATAAAATGTGCAATAAATCTTAATATAATAGTTTTAAAATAATCCAATTAAAAAATTAAAAAAATTTCTAGGTTTCGCCATTGGCAGTTTGGTCGGTGGTATTTTGTACAAAGAATTCGGAGGTGCCACGACACTGAGGATCTATGCGTCACTAGCTGTCATAACGGCTGTTGTATACTTCGTTTTACACGTGACTTATCTAAAACACGTGATGCCTGAGACTGGTAAATGTTCAACCCAACTATGACAAATGTATTTGATGCTTTAGCTTTGTGTAACTACTTTCAATTGCAAATTTCAGATACGAAAAAAAGAGGCGAGTGGAAGAATCCAGAGGATGCAGCAAAAGTATGCACGAATGGTGAAGAAAAGTGACTTAAACTGAATTATCCAGTTTTTTTAAATTAAATCTGTATTGACTGCATTGCCACAGTATGTGCCTGTGTGCCTTAGTGCCAACATTTTATACATTCATATCAACTCGTATTCGTGATCGATATTTTTTCTACAAGTTAATTTTATTTTCGTTAAACAGAAAATTAAGATAATTGTAACTGTAGGAGGAAGAGAAAGTATTTATATATGTTAATATTACTATGCAACGAACATTATTATTTCAAGTGATAATAATTGATGAGGTTTTTTTATGACTAAACTTTTTTTTCTGTGAAATGTATTTATTAGAGAGTATAAAAGCCTTTGAAAGTGATAATACACAAAGTCGTGTACTTTATAGGTTTAATCATATTAAATTTAAGAATGTATTTTTTATTGTTTACAAGAGCATTGCTTCTTAATTTAAAAAATCACTTTTCAATTGTTGATTGTTACTCATACATTTGTATAGATATTTTTAAATTTATTAAGAAAAAAATAAATTTTCATTTTTAAATAATTTGATATTTATTTTCTTAGATTTCGAATACTGTTGTCATTTAACAGAGCTTATTCTTAAATTATTATCCTTTATTATTTCATTTTTAGCTGGCAACTTTACCAGGTATTTGTATAATATCGCCTGCATCTTAAGGTCGATAATGACCCTAATCAGAAATTCATTTAAATATTTATTCATTTTGGTATTTTTTACAACGTAAGATAGTTCACAACAATAATTTTTAATTCTAAATATAAGAAATAATTTTGGAGAAATACATTTTCCTCTGACGACTCCCGCGTATACTATCCAATACTGTTACAATTACAGATTGATGCATTAATATGACTTTCTTTACTTTGCGGTTAAAGGAAGCTGCGCATAATCGCTAATAACTCTAAAGATTTAATCGGAATTTCCATAATTTAAAATTTAAAATTATTGTAATTCCGATTAAATCTTTAGGATTACAAACGACTAGTGGCCAACCGAAAGTTGCAATTTTTAAATAACTTTTTTAAAATTAATTAATTACATATTGTTTAATAATTCTTTAAAGTCAACGAGCTGTAAACATAGAACACTTTATAAAAAAATAGTAATTTTTTAAAATATTTCCTTGAAATAGTTTATAACATTTAAAAGGGAAAAAAATATTTTATAAATCTAAATATTTTTTATAAAAAAGGATGTGTATAAAATTTGTAATATTATTTTTAAATAAAAATTGATTTATAAACGTTTTTACTTATGTTTTTCTGAACTATTTCGAATTTTCAAGGCTTTCGATGTACGCCTAATAATGTCAGAAGAAGGGGATAATTTTCGAAGTTTTATTACCAGCATTCCTTTAACTTCAATCCTTTCAATTTAATTTTAAAAAGCCTTAATCTCTATCAGCAATAAATCCCACCCTACGTACCAAAAAATCCGAAATCTCACCCATACCACCCTACCTCTCACCCACCCGAAGTCAGCCCAGCAAGCCACCTCCTCAAACACCCAAACCTCCCGCCAAATCGATCGAACTTTCGAGATCAACCTAACCACTCGCAGCCAACTTCACTCCCATCACCCGCAGAATCAAAAGACGCAATTCCAGCCGCCAGCCAGGCCACAAGTAGAAGCGAGACAGAGCACGATAACTACACTCTCTCCTCCCCCCCCTCCCCCCGGCGGCTCAGCAGCCGCGAGGGGAGAGAAAGCAAAGTGTCAGTGCTACGATATCCATCAGCGCTGTCGCGCGCGTATCACGCACACCTAGTTGGCTTCGCCGCGCAGGAGCTAAAGAGGCAGCTGCACCGCGAGAGAGACATGAGACAGCATTGACACAGGGCGACGCTGCGGAAGAAGCCGAGGCTCGAGGGTGATGAGGAGGCGGACGGAGAAGCTGATCCCAGGCTCGAAATGACGAACGCCAGCGATGTCAAGGCGCCGGAGCAGCAGAGGAGCAGGCCGCTCAGGCTGGACGAGCTGCCGCTCGAGGTGTTGCTCTTGATCTTCGACTACTGCCACGCTTTCGACCTGGTCAGGCTGAGCGCCGTTTGCACGAGGTTCTACGACGTCGCCAGGGACGATCTGCTCTGGTGGAGGCGCAGCGATAAGACGCTCGCGACGAACCAGGTCTCCAACCGGTTTAGGTCGAGGTGTGTCTTTGGTTTCTTGTTAGTTGTTTGCACAGATGACAGCTGGTGGGAGATTTTGGACAGTTGGGATGGTTTTGCGGGTTTGAAGGTTGGGTTTTGATTGTTCGGATTTGCGTTTTGGAGTATTCGGCGTATATGGCTGCGGGAGGTACGCGTGGTAGCAATGGTGTAGCGGCGTAGCTGCGCTGCTGTATGCTATATTTATAGGCCCGCGTCGTTTATTTAACTATATTATTTATGAAAAAGTTTGAACGATTATGTGAAGTCTTAGTTGACCAGACAGTTTGTTAGTGTTGTCATTCAAAATATCATAATTTGTTTATAATTAATTGTCAAATAACAATTTCTTGTTTAATATTGTTAATATTGTTTAACATTAACACACAATATGAAAATTTCATAATATAATAAAGTCTTGTATGATATTTTCATTTTGGAGCACGGGTTTAAAGGTCACGGTTTGATGTTTCATATGACATTGAACGATGTATTTATTAGCTATCTGCGTGTTAGACGTTCGATTTTTCTGTTTTGCTGGATTCAAACGAGAGGGATGCTACTCCGTTTTTGGCAATGCAGACGACTATACCAGCTAGTCGGTGATGCGTACATGTATATATAGATCTATAGCCGCGGAAGTGAGGTTATGTCGCTTTGTTTTTTATTAGAACGAACAGCTGTTTCATTCAAAACATCGTATTGACAGTCGATGCTTTTTTGTTTTAAGTTTAAAACGAATGCACAATAATTTGAAATGATAAACTTTGTTAAATTATTACAAGATAATAATAGATTGCTTGTTCAAGGTTATCGTCACCTTGAACTCTCGTTTACGCAATATAATAGATATAAAGGGATTTCCTGATACAGTCCTGAAAATGTCTTATTTTTACTTTTACAAAGCGAGTAAGATATTCTATATTCCGGTATTAGATGTATTTTTGATGTAGAGTTAGTCATGAGGAAAAAGCTTTAGAATTTCGCGACGTGAGGTTAGACTTTTTGTCGACTATATTTCTATTTTTATTATGATGATATGGATAACAAGCAGATAATTACTCTATTCTCGTCGTTTATTGACTGTGAAATAAAAAACATAATTGCGAGTAAATGCTTTAAAGCATTGTTAAGAAATAAATTGCTATTATAGAAGGTAGAAGTAAATAATTTTGGAGCTTGTCATCTCGGTATTTTGCTCCGATTCTAAAAACAAATCCAGATTATGACATAATTATTGTGAAATATTACATGATTTATTTTCAAAGTGCAGTCAGCTATTATGATTATTTTTTATAAAAAATTAACTTTATTTATATTATTTGAAAAATTTTTTATGTTAAACTTGTTTTTCATAGTAATAATTAATAATAATAAATAATAAATAATAATAATAACTATTATATTAATAATTCTAATCTTTCAGTTGTGACAAGCTGTTTTTTTACTTTCTGAAATCCATTATTTTCGCGTTTTGTTTACTTTCTTCCCGTTTAATTAATCATATTATAAAACTCATTTGAAAATTAAAATCTTTTCTACATCTATTTTATATATTATTATAATTAAATTTTTTACATCTATCTTAAACTTTTTCATAATTTTATATGCTAAAACAAAATTTTAATTTATTACTTTCACAATATATACTAATTTAATTCTATATGTTACAGGTGTAATCCACTTCTTAACCCACTAGCAAAATGGCAAATAACACACAACTGGGAGTATGGACATTACCAAAAGAATGTCCTGTTTTCACAAAAGATAAAGCTGATGCCATGGATTCAGCTAACAGACAATATTTTATGGTGGAGCGGTGGATATCAGCTATGTGGCTATGTGAGAGGTGACCCTTTCCACCCAGGCAATAAAATCTATCAAGAAAATACACATAGCGACATTTGTAAATTTGTTGTTCGAGATGATTATATCATCAGTGGTCATAGGTAAACATTTTTTGTTAAAAACTAATTAATTGAACTTTAGAAAATATTACTGTGCTATAAAAAATTCCTAATCAAAAATTTATAAAATTAAAAATATTAATATTGGTCTTTAAATATATAAATAGCTAAATATAAAATATTCTTTGTTTAATAGAGATGGAAGTATCAAGTTCTTTTTAAAGGACTTACTCTATCGTGGCAATCGTGGAAACCACTTTTATTGCAGTATTCAAAGAGCGCATTCCAGAGATGTTGAGACAGTAGATGAATTTGGCAACTTAGTTATTTCTGGTTCAGCAGATGGTACAGTTAAAGTGTGGACATCTCCTAAAGAACAAGAAATCCTGTCAAACCTACCTCTTGCATCTGTGACAATTAATGATAGAATTTGGTCACTTGCTGTTGATCCATGTGGCACAAAATTGGCTATCGGTTCCTCAGGAACTACCGGTTCTCCACTTCACATTTGTGATACTGTTAAGTTAGTATCCATATAATTTTACAGTTAAATCTTAATAAAAAAAATGTGTCTAATTAAAAAAATTAAATTTTGCAGTTTCAATAGTTTTGACTTGATTACTCACCCTTGGAGAGTAGGTGCTGGAATTTTAGATATGGTATGGGACAATCCTCAAACACTCTTAACTTGTGGCTATGATACGTGTGTTCGAAAGTGGGATTTGAGGTAGGTACAAAATAAAGTGAGAATAAATGAATATTTTTCATATTAATTCTAATCAAATTTTTTATTATATTGCAGAATTGGTAAATGTGTCAGTCATTGGTCAGATCCTACTGACGCAACAATTTATTGTATATCATCTGACTATAATTACACTATGGTTACTGGAACACAGTTCAATTGTAAAGCTGTATTGTGGGATCAGCGAAAGCCGCAATATGTTCAAGTATGTATTAACAAATGACTTGAAATTTCTAACAAATAGCAATTAGTAAAAATAGTAAATTGTCAATATTATTCTTCATAAAAGTTATATTCTCAAATAAATAATTTTAACGAAATTAAAAATACATCCAAGAATTACAATAACAATTTTTAATATAATTCCATATTTATATTTCAGCTTTACTTTATGAATCTACGACGAATGTCTAGCCCTATTTACAGCGTTTCATTCGATAGCACTCATCTTTATGGAGCTACCGATCAGAACGTGGTTGAGGTGAAATTTTCGGGAACGCCGAATATTAAGAAGAATTATCGAGAAATAATGAAATATGAAAAGTTTATAACTTCTGAAAGGTGAAAATAGTGAAGAATTAGAAAATTGGAATTTGATCATGAATTTATAAAAGGACGTTATAGTAATTTATTTACTACCGACTAAAATATAGTTTGCATCAATAATACATAATGAAATTTGAATATTCAATTAGAAAAAGCCTTATTAGCTTAATGATTGAATGTTTTGAATACTGTAAAAAATAGATTCATTCATATTGAAGAATCAGTATTCTCAGGATAATTTTTATTTGAATTCTTTTGATATTTCTAATAAGCAATGATTATTCACAGTGGAATGAAATTCACACACTACCTATTTTTTATCAGCACTTATTTATGCTTAATAATTTTAATGTCATTAATTATCAATATTAATATTCAGATTACTTTGTATGTATCTATTGTGAATTATCAAAATAAAGAATAAAAAAATTACATTAATTTTTTTTCTCTTTAAACAAAGATTGCTTATGAGAAATACTTAATAATAAACTCATGTGATAGTAAAATTGTACATAAAAAAAGAGAAAAAATAAAAAATGTTTATTATTTGAAAAAGTTTTATTAACAATTTATCGTGTACAGTATATTAAGTTACATATGCAAAGACAAGATGATATTGTACGTACATTTTATTTGTATAAAATATTTTTTCTTTCGGTAAAATATAAAAATATGAATTAATAACTCACTGACAAACTCTGGGAATGCCAATTACTAAAAAAAATTCAGCAACTTTATAACAAAAATGATCTACATACACTAGAGAGTCTTTTTCAAAGTCTCATATTTTCCATTTGCATTTTATATTGATCAAAGGGACTTTATATATAACTAAGACCTTCCTCAATTCACCAAACCTGAACCCAAGCTTTAAGTAACCACTTAAGTCCTAAGCCTCATTTCCAAAAATGATTTCTTGGCCTAGTGGACTCAGGGAAAAAATTATATATAATTATATAAAACCTAACGTGATCATTTTTATATTTTTAACAGCTCTCAATAAATACATCAAACATAACAGAAAAATTATCTAATTATCGAAAAATCATATTAATGATCCAATCGATCATAGAGTAGGTACTTACAAAGATTGCAATACTTTAAAAGCTATAAAAACAATTTTAATTAAATTTCAACCATTTAATATTTTGGCATACAAGAAATTAGTAGGATGCAGAATAGAATAATTGAAAAGATATAAAATTATAACAACCACATTATTTAGCGTAGCGACTACAAAACTCTAAATTTTTAATATATGTAATAACCAAAATGTATTGTTATTAAAATGCAATAATCATTTAATTATTCTGTTAATAAAAATATTATTTTTTCTTATAAATGCTTTGCAACTAATATTCTTATTTATATCTAAAATGTAAATGTTTTCACACGTTTCTCGTAAAATATCTGATTTGTTTAAGAGATGAAAATATAAAAATGTTTTATTAATTTTTTCGCCGTATTAATTAATATCATACCCTGACAAAAAAAAAAAAAAAAAAAACATTTACAGTGTATTCAATTACTAAAATTGCAGTTCTTCAATCGATTACTATTTGCTTCATCCTACTAAGAAACCTAGCAATCACATACAATCTTTTCCCTTCTCAACCTTAAACAGTCCTATTTCTTGAAGCTTCTCAAATCATACTACGGATCATGTAATTCAAAATTCCTCCGTGCTTAAAGTAGGTCAGATCAACTTCCGTGTCAAATCTCACGATCACTTCGAAACTTTGACCCTTATCCGTCTTCACTTGGATCCTCTGACCTGGCTGACATTCCTGCGGAATGTCGATATCGAAGACCTCGTAGCCCGTCAAGCCGAGACTCTCTGCTGTCTGGCCAGGCAGGTACTGCAGTGGTACAATGCCCATGCCGACGAGGTTTGAACGATGGATACGTTCATAGGACTCGGCGATGACGGCCCTTATACCCAACAAGAAAGGACCCTTAGCCGCCCAATCACGCGATGAACCTGAGCCATACTCCTTGCCTACTAAGGCGATTAGCGCTGTGCCATCATTCATGTACTTCTCTGCCGCATCATACACATCCATCTGAGGGAAAATTTTCGAAATTATTATTAATTATTAATCATTATTATTGACCGATCTAATTTTAATATAAACATTTTATAATTTACAAACCTCTTCATTTGTAGGAATGTAAATTGTTCTGGGTCCAGCTTTGCCGATGAACTTGTTCAACAGGCGAATGTTTGCGAAAGTGCCTCGAGCCATAACTGCATCGTTTCCTCGTCGAGAGCCGTAGGAATTAAAGTCTTTTGGATTCAATCTGAAATTCGTATGCAATTATCGTATATGAATCATTTAAAGTAGTTGCATTTCTTCTAGGTTACGTAATTATAATTTCTTATGAAAGGATATTGTATGTGTATTTAATTCAGTAAATTTTAAATTTTAAAATTACAATCATTTTACTTACCCTCTTTTGGACAGATATCTAGCTGCAGAAGAATTGCGAGCTATACTGCCAGCAGGACTGATGTGATCGGTTGTAACAGAATCCCCGAGATTGAGGAGAACTCGAGCACTTTTGATGGGTTTTATTGCTGGTAATTCCTGTAAATAGTTTTTTAATATGTAATATGTATGAAACAAATTTATATGACAATTTTAAAGATAATTTATTAAAATTAAAAACGGAAACAGCATCATATCAAATCGAAATATGATTAAATTAAAAGAAACAATTGAAATTTTTTCCCAATCAAACAATCAAGCCTTACCCTTGTGAGACCCTCAAAGTACGGAGGATGCTTGATGTAGGTAGAACTCGTATCCCAGGGATAGAGCTTGCCGCTCGGTGCGGCGAGATTAGCCCAGTTGTTGCTGCCACGCTCGATCTTGCTGTAGACCTCTTTAAACATCGCCGGGATCACATATTTTTGCTCCACCGCCTGAATCTCGGCACGCGTAGGCCAGATGTCATTCAGAAAGATTTCTTTACCGTCTGCTCTGCGTCCTAAAATATTGTGTATTATAATTTTTCTGCGTATTTTGGAATAAAGAAAGATTGAATTTGCACAAAGGCTCGCATAATTATTATTAGTACTTTAAACAATGTACGTGATAAGAACTGTCAACTGAAGTCAACTTACTAATTTATTGTTAGATTATCAACTATAGTTCTTTTTTTTTTCATTGTTAATTAATTTGAGATTTTGCATTATTTTAAATATTTTTATACTATATAAACATTACCTAAAGGCTCTGTTTCAAAGTCGATGTCAACGGTTCCAGCGATTGCGTAAGCTATGACCAAAAGTGGAGAAGCCAAATAATTAGCTCTAGTGTTCGGGTGGATTCTGCCCTCGAAGTTACGATTGCCTGAGAGTACTCCACAACAAACCAATTCATTCTAAAAAAATGAAAATTTGTCATTATTTATATATATAAAAAAACAAATTCCTATTCTAATGTGTGAATATAAATTAAGTGTATATTTATTACATTAGCCGTAATAAAGCTATATAAAAATTATAATTCATTTTTCTTTTGTTTAATTAATTTAAAAAAGTAAATCTGTCTAAATGTGAATTTAATTGTATCGTTTCACTCTCGAAGACAGTCACCTTTCAAGAAGTTATCGAGTTTCAATCATGACAAAGCGCTTTACTATAGCTTACAACTAAAAAGATTTATGTCTTGAACCGCGATAAAATCCAAAGAGAATTCATACAAAAATATAAATATATTTGAAACATTTGAATTTTTAATTCAATAAATATAAATAGTTATGACCGAAAATATTCTTATACATTTTAAAATCATATTTGATTGACTCAACAAAGTAGTATACTTTATTGCCCACCTGCAAATTTTCTAAAGTATTTATACGAATATATGCGAATATATAAACGTTACAATATTTTCAAATATCATTACTTTTTTTCAAATACGTCTGTCTACCTCTGTTAAAAGTAATTTTAAAATAAAGATATAAACGTGTCTCTAACAATAACGAGTCATTTAAAAATAAAATGCCTCATCACCTTTCCCTCCAAAATTAAATCCTCGATTCCCTCGTACACAAACCCAAAACTACCGCTCTACCTTTCGCATCCTCAGTAACTCAATTTCCATTTAACGACTCCCAACCCCACTCACAGACTTAAAATCCAGCTTACCTTCTCAATAGCCTCGACCATTGAATCCGGCAAGGGTCCGCTGTTACCTATACAGGTCATACATCCATATCCGACAATGTCGAAGCCAAGTTGAGTGAGGGCCGGACAAACGCCGCTCTCTTTCAGGTAGTAAGTCACCACACCTGAGCCAGGGGACAGCGAAGTCTTGATGTAGGGTGCGACCGTCAGGCCAGCGGCTACGGCCTTTTTCGCCAGCAGGCCTAAGAGATCGAGGCATGAGAAGTGGTTATTTTGGGGTGGTTTGAATTTGTACGGGTTCGGTGGGGTAAGGCAGTTTTGCGTATAAGGGAAATGACACGATTTTGAGATTTGTCGTTGAGTTTAAGTGTTTGTACAGTTTAAGCTTTCGATGTCTTTAGTTTCAAATGCGTTGAGATTTTTGTTTTAAAAGACGAGTTCCGATTAAATTGATCTAAAATTATGCATACAAATATAGATGAATTTGACAGATTTTGTTTTTTCGAGAGATATTATTTATAGGTAGAAATCGGTAAGGATGTCTTTTTATATAAAAGTAATTTTTGACAAAAGGTCCGAAAGATTCGAAATTAAAAAAAATATTGAAATTTTTTAAATCCATAAAAAATAATAATATTAGTAGAATAAGTTATATTTACTAAGCAATAGTATTTTTCAGTTTTTCGTAATATAAAATATTAACAGGTGTTTATATCAGATGTTCGTATTTCTTATTTGTCGTTCTATCGACTTCTATCAGCTGATATAAACAAAAGTTGCGCTGTGTTTACAAACACGACTGATAGATGGACTCTGAATTTTCTACTTAAGTTATATTACATTGGTAAGCGTCAGTTTCTTTATTACCAATGGAAATTAAAATTTTTAAATTAAATTAAATGCTTTTCTTTTTAGGGAAAACATCTCTAGATAAGATTTAAAAGACAAGGCTGCTTATACCTAGTTAAATTTAAATGTCTAAAATAATAAAAGACGTACATTTCAACTATGAAAATCCCGAAAATTTAAAAGTCTAGTAGTCGGTAAAAGGCAAAAACGGTGTATACACTAGAGCCTACCTGCGCCAAGCATAACGCTTGGGTTGCTCGTATTGGTACAGCTGGTAATTGCAGCAATGACAACAGAGCCATGTCGAAGTTTATAATCTTTTCCCTCGAACTGAAATACGCCCTCGGTCTTTATCTTTTCCGGGCTTAATCCGAAACCTTTGAATCCTACCTGTGGACAGACAATGAAAGTGGAAATTGGTTTTGTGTTCGGAAAATTGTAGTACAGACGCTTTTAGAATATGCTCTTAAGTGTAGTTTACACATGGGATATATAAATTATTTGTTAGAGACCATCAAAGGACGATAATATTATTTAAATATTTTTATAATAGTAACACGTGAACAAATAAATCATTAATAAAGTCCACAAAAATCGAAAATTTCTGGCGTTTCTGATGGGGCGGAAAAAAGTAATGACTCCTCTGCAATAAAATAAAAAGTTTGTTTATTTTGCATATAAGCTCTAAACTTAATAAAATATGTAAAGTTTTCAAAAATTTGGAATCATTCTATTCATTCTAAGTGAAAATCATATCTATTATTAACCATTATGCTTGTATTGAATGACTCAAAATTGTCCATACTCATAAACTTCACTTGCATACAAAGGATCAAGTCTTAAAAGTACATTAAGTATTAGAAAAAGTATTAAGCGTAAGACACGAAGAAAGATTTTTTTTTTAAACTTGAATGATGATTTATTTTATTTATTTATTTCAGCATAAGTGAAAGTCTAATGGAGCGAAGACGTTTTCTTTGCAGAAAAATGCAATTTTTTCTCCTTGCTGTAGAATTTACTCTAATATAACTTTATAATATTCTATGATCTTCTTATAACAATCTTGTAATCTTTCAAATAAAAATTTATTTTTTATTTAATGTAAGAAAAAGCATTACGTCATTAATAATTATCTCTTCCCATTTCGGTAGAAATAAAACGCAATTTCACTTATTCCAATATTTATTACGTACTATTTAAATGAAAAATTTTTGTAATTAATATTGTTTGAAAAGTAAAAATTACCAGCAAGTATTTAAGTTATTATTTAATTTAAAATATTTAAATTATAAGCAGAAATAATTAAAACAAGTTATAATCTTATCTGCATAATAAATTACATAATTATATAATATTTAACCAATCTGATGTTGAAAACGATGTTGAAGATAATTTTTTACGAAAAAAATGTAGGCAAAACGCTTGTTTCGGTGATATCATTTTTCCACAAGAGTATATGAAATTCATAATAATGCATCTTGGTAAAGTAAGATCGAAATTGATTTAAAACTAAATCGAACAAATCAATACAAAACTCTATATAAGTTATCTGATCACTTTTCTAACGTGTCAAAACTTTAAAAATGCCCAACACCGCATCCTCCCACCAGCACCTCCCAAACCAACGCGAAAAACTTCAAAACATCCAAAATCCCGCCCGTTAAATTAACATACCCGATGAAGCGCGCGAAGTCCGAAAAATCGTCTTCAAACATTCCTCCAGAACGAGGATGACGAGCAGGAATGCCGCAAGGCGAGTGCAACGCACCAGGCGCAATTTCGCCGACGAGCGCTCATTTTCTATATCATCGACATTCGAATGCGCGCGAGGCCACTCAGGTGTGGGTGTGCTGGGCTGGCCAGCACACCTGCAGCGAGCCGATTTTGTAATGCTCAAAAACGCGTGTCCGGTCTATTGGACTTTCGGCTTTTTCTTTTCTCTAAGGAAGGCGATCTCGAGTTTCTGGATGATTAAGAGCTGATGAGGCGCCCGCGGAGAGGTTAAAGACCTGGGGGTGATAGAGTCAGGGGCGAACGAACGGTTTTGCATTGAGCTTGCAGATTTTTTTTTTATTTTTAGAGTGTATGGTTTGGGAGATGGTTCGAGCGGTGGCATGATTTGGGCGAGTGGTGTATGATGGATTATTTAAGTTTTTTGTACTGAAATTTCAATAAGGGTGCTTAGAAAATTTAATCTGCGATGGAATTTTAACGGGGGTTGGATTTATAATAATTTATGCAGTAATTTGTTCAAAATTCTAACAAGAAAAATGTAGTGATACTAAATTGTTTCAACCAAATTAGGATCGCGATTATTTCCGAAAAATGTGATTATTTATAAGAGCTAAGAAAATAATTTTTAAAAAAATTACAATAGTGAATAATAAAGCTGCCGCAGACTTAAAAAATCGAGAAATTTATTACACTTTATAGCAAACTTTACTATAAGTATTGAAAAATTAACGATCCGTTTTACAAAATTTACCATACTACTTTACAAAATTAATACAACGTAAAGTAATTTTTTTTATTTTTTCAGTCTGTGGTAGCTGTATAGAAGCTGTATCCAGTATCCTAATTTTTACAAAAATTCTTCTTACACTATAGCGACTGAACTGAATAAAAAAAAAACGATGTTCAAGACTTGATAAGGTATTGACCTGCTCTGCTGAAGAAACTACTGTTGATAAATAATAATAATAATAATTGTTACTACAATAACTTTTTGTACTTAAGTCGTAGATTTCCAGAAAATAAAAACTCGTTCATTGAACTGCGAGTATAAAGTAACTGTATTGTACCACTTGTGGTTGCTTAGTATTCAACATTTGCTGATTCTTCAATAAAGTGTAAGATCAGTATTAATTTCATTATTCTAGGAAAGGTTAAAGTCTTTAAGAGTTATTAAAACTTCAGAATAAAACATTTAACTAATTATGAATAGAACATAATATTTTAACAAAATAAATGTCAAAAAAACCCTAATAAAATATCATAACATATAAATTTAAATTTTAACAAAAAAAAATAAAAAAAGATTCAACTAAACGGTTTTAAAAATATATGATCTACAGTCACTACAAATAATATCGAAATTTATGATCCATAAAAACATTTCTTTCAAAACATACTCTTAATATTTCACTAATTTTAACCATAAATTTAATAAAATTCACTGATAATTAAAAATAAACGCGCGAAAAAGGGTAAGTCAGACTACTGCAGACACATGAACTATCGAAGCCATAGATCATTTCAGATTCCATTAACAATCCTTCAAAGCTTAACAAAAACAAAGAAGAAATTCTGCATCCTTCCCGCTTCCTTTCCACATAAATTCCTCAAATCCCAAACTAAACATCAACCAAAATTCTTCGCAAGTCGGACAGCGACCAAGAAAACCAGCTCAATCGAAAGCCGCAAGTTGCCACAGAGTTGCACAAGCTAAGCGACACCGCAGACGTATGTATACCGATCGTCGCCAGAAATTCGATGGCCTCTGCAAAATGAAAAATGATATTCCATCCTCGGCTCGCGGGGCGCATCAGCGATTTTTTCGTCTAAAGGCACGAGCTCGCGACTTCTCGCATTTTCAGGCCTCAACAATGACATTTCCTGTCCGTCTAATTCAAGACTTGGCTCGTTCCCTGGTGAGCATCGGTTGTTAACCTTTCTTACATATACTGTCTGGAGCTCGATGAAAACTCTGCAGATATCTGAGAATTATCCTGGCCAAGTATATGTGATTAAGCTGATTATTTTCGAATATTTTCCAAGCGGCCGAAAGTTCGGCGTGATGTATACACAAATTTGAAATTTTCCTAACGACGCGCTTACACACTTGAAAATCCAATCAGCGCAGCGCTAATGCGAGGCCGACTCGATCGGCCCATTACATACGAAACAAAGCAGTTTTTAACAGTGTATATTAGACGCACCGACACACGACTGCATTATCCTAGCGCTTATACCTAATATGCCCACTTCTGTCTTAGCGACGAGGTGCATCGTTAAAGGAAAACTAGAATACCGATCGCAGTTCCGATTTCAACGAGCGTACAATACAATTCTAAAATTTTCCGCGCTTTCACCCCGAAAATTCGGGGGCCCAATAGCGGAGAATTTTAAAGACCTTAATGACTTTGGCTATATACAAATGCGGTGCATCTTTTGTTTACTTATATATATACTCGGCGCTGCGCGGCCTTGCGAACTCGGGAGACTAATGACTTTTTGGAGAGCATTAAATGCTGATGGTTTCAGATGTTTATGAAGCTCTTTGTGCGGAGCTAATATGTTTTGCAACAATTTTTGAGTTTTGAGCCGCTGGAATTTGATTATTGAGGATGATATTGTAATTTTCGTAATATTTTGAGGCGTTTGTTTGAATATATGGGAAAACTTAATCTGGATTGATAATTCCGCGTGTTAATTAATTTTAAATTATAACGATCTACGCAATATTCTAAAGGACGTCATTCCTTGCTTTTCTCAAACGTATTGTTTTCCTTTCAAACAACCTGATCCACGTATACGCTAAACCTCACCAAAATAAGCCAGACAAACGTGAAAATTTCAAACAATACCAAATAAATCTAACCAGCCACCATCCCCAAAAACAAAAATCAAACAATCTCAAAACAACCCACAAAGACAAATCCGCTCAGCTCGCTGCGCTAGTTTACCTTCTCCCGTAACAGCGAGCCGAGGAACTCGAGGCGACAATCTAACGGCGGAAGCGCGCGAATCTAATTATTTTCCAAAGCGGCGCTGGCTCTCCTTTTCTCTCATCAAATCCAGAACGAGAAAGCCGATACACGTGGATGTTTAAGTGTCGCCGAGCCAAGCTGATAATCGATCGCGCCTCGAGCGACGCTGGCCATTGTGTTGGACTTTGCGCTTTTTTCCGCTGTGTTTCAGGCCGATTTTCGATCGCGGAGAGCGCGAGGGCCTCGACGCCGAGCTGTTGAGTGCTAATCCAGTGTTGTGCGGATCTTTGATTGCGGATCGGAGCGTTTTAGTTGTCGGATTGTGGTGTGATGTAAACAGTGTGGTTTTAGAACGATAGCGTGGACTGGTATACGGAAAGAGTTTTTGGTTTTTTAAAAATACCGTTTGAGTGAAGATGATGCTTTTAATTCTGAAATCAAATTGAATGTTTGCTCTTACAGTGAGTTTACCTACGTTTTTCGAGGTATTATAATTTTTAAATGTTTCTCTGTAAAATTGAGTGCTACCATCAGGTTGCTTTTGTTTCGAATAGCTATACCGATCTTTCTTTCGCATATCAAACAGCTGCAGAAAAATCATATAATCCATCCCAAGTTCCTTGTAAACACAAGCATAAATTAAACCTCCAAAACCCTACCTAGAACCAAAATTTAAAGAGCACACCACAACCGTCAAACTCGAACCCTCCCAGCCCTCGATCCCTAACAGCCACCTCGATACCCGAAAAGCACCTTCCGAGAAAACCGTGCACTAAAAGCCCGCTCAATTAGACAGCATACCTACATACGTCAGAGTGGCCAATCAGGGGCGCGGGGGTGCGCCGGTCCCCCAACGGGGTGGGGGGGAGTCGGCCGTAGCGTCGTGGAGCCGCGCGCGCACCTATAAATGAGGCCCGCGCCGCCCCGAAGCTCGTCAGTCGTGCCGAGGATGCGGAAGGATCAAGTTGGACAGGTAGTCAGGTGCTTGTGATTTTTGGAGGAGATCCAGAGCGTCAGCTGTGTGAGCGCTGCGAGGTGCTTTCTCAGTGCTGGATTGTGTGGAGATTTTTGAGGGTTTGGAGAGAGAGTGGATGGAGAGTTTGGTGATTTGCCGGTAGGTATGAGTTGCTTTTTGGAGGGAAATGTTTTTCGATGGTTTGACGTTAAATACGAATTTTCTATGTGTGAAAGAATTTGATGGTAGATTTTAAAAAGATTTTCTTAATCATGAATTTAATATTTTTCTGAAATATTACGGGAATCTTTTCAAGTGTTAGCGTTGTGAATTTTGTTAAATATAAATCTAAATGAAAAATATTTAGCTTGATCATCAAAAGTGTTTTGTTACATTGAAGGAATTTTTTCTCTGCGTTTTATAAGCATGTGATAGTCTATGAGTTTCGTTTTAAAAATTTTTTTTTAGTCACGTCAGCTTTTTTTATGCTTTCGATATAACTTGGTCTAACTGTATAACTATGTGTAAAGTTGGATAATTTAATAGAATTTTATTTTTAAATTCAATTTATTTTTTAACAAACACTATTTTGGTAGTTTGAATTTTTTAATAATAACGTTTAATTTTGTTATTAAAATTTATTGCCATAAATAAAATAAAATTAAGTTATCCAACTATTCAAGAGTGGAATCAAAGTTTTAGTATTTAAGCCAATCGGAGAACGAGGAGAAGGCTGCTGTCGGGTGGAATCCCTCCTGGTCAGGGTGTTATTAAAAGCCTCACCGGGTAGGATTCATCCAATGTCCGCCTCTTTACAACAGTAGTCGACCACAACGCCGCAATAATTTATAATTCAATTAAAAATAAGTGTAATTAAAGAAAAAAATTATCTCGAAGTTAGAGGCGAAGTATTGATCTGGTGACACGTTGATTCTTGAATTCGTGACTAGATCGAAATACTCGTCCCTGACTCCGAGAGTCAGCAACGAAGTTCAAAGCATCAGAGGGAAGATTCAAGTTTTGCAACATCGATGAAGAACGCTCAACTATTCTAGTCCAGTATTTTTTCTTTGGTGATTTAACTGTATGGTGATTAATAAGATCATAAAGCTAAATCAGCAAGGCAAAATATACGTGGACATATCATCGTGGGAATTATTCTTCGCATCGCTTTAAGAATTCGCTTTAAGAAGAAACTTAATGTTTATTAATAATAATTTGTAACATTAAAGATTACTAATATATTCTAAATTAATATATTTACATTTTTAAGGATAATGCTTAGAAACGATTCATGAATATGTTAAAATAATAATTTTAATGGAAGGAGAAATTTTTGTGATGGCAGAATTTGGAGGAACTCTAGCCGTGATTTGTGGTATTTAATTCACATATCACAGCTCTAGTTACTTAGGATTCTACTGTTGAAAGGCAGCGAAACTAACTAAAATTAAAATTTGAAAAATGAACGAAGGAAACATATATATTGCAAGTACCACGTGAGATAAACGTGATCCTGTCTGGCGATGTATTTAATGCGTCACTGGGTTATGTTTGTCCCATATAAGTACTTTTGCATCAACGTTAATGATAAAATTTCCCATTTTTAATCGTTCAAAATAAACTACACTGAATTTCGTAAACTTTGAAGGAATTTTTATGCAAGTAAGTATTATATTTGTTTTTTTAATTATTACGAAAATAACCCTGGTAGAAAATTAACCATACTCTGGACAGAATTTCTGATCAAGAAATTTTAAAATGACTTATCCGAAAATTCTGGAAATGCTTTGAGCAGAATTTTTAGGAAAGTGTAATTTTAACATTTGTTGACTAGAAATTCTGCCCAAAATATGGTCAATTTTCTACCAGGATAAAAAGTATACATTACATTTTAAACGCACATTAATAATGTCATTCAATTTAAGAAAACTGTTCTAATTTTTCAAATTTTATTTTATTGTTAAAAAGTAATATTAATTTGTTGTTATTATAAGTTTTAAAAAATTTTATTACATTTTTAAAACGTCAAAATTATTATTATTATTAATATTATAAAAGATATGGACTTAAATGACTTACTTTATTTGAGAGGCAAGTGTTAAAGTCCTTCTTCATATCAGAAACCGAAACTCGATCGTGCGGTCTTTTAGGTCCACTGACGCTAGAAACTACTGTAGCAAGGTCCAGTGTAACGACTTCAGAGAAAATGGGATCCTGGCTAGGGTCATCATAATTTCTGATCATTCTTACTGACTTAAGATACTTTTCAATTCTTTCAATGTGTTCCTCTGATCGACCTGATAACATTTAAAAAATTTCGTTTTATATCTTGCATATTAAAAATTAAAAAGATTTTAAAGAAATATTAAAATGACTAACTTGTTTGTCTCAGATATGTCAAGCTCTGTTGATCAACAGGGAAGAAACCAACTGTTGCTCCATATTCAGGACACATGTTAGATATTGTAGCTCGATCTGCAATACTCAGTTGAGACACTCCAGGACCGAAGAATTCTACAAATTTTCCTACGACTCCAAGCTGCCTTAAATTCTAAAACATAAAATTGTTTAATTTTAATAGTTTTAATATTTTTACAGGTTAAAAATTGCTAGAAAATTTATGTTTTTAATAACATTTATATTTACATTTTTTGCAATAAAAAACGTCTATTGCAAATTTTTTCTATTATAAACCTAATTATTTACCTTTGTAATTGTGAGTACAAGATCAGTAGATGTAACATATTGGTTTAATTCTCCTACTAATTTGTAACCAACTACTTTTGGTATAAGCATGGATATTGCTTGACCAAGCATAACAGCTTCAGCTTCAATTCCTCCTACTCCCCAGCCTAGAACACCAAGGCCATTGATCATAGTTGTGTGAGAATCTGTTCCAACAACACTATCAGGAAACAAGTAATCTTCCATGTCAAAGACAACTCGGGCTAAGTATTCCAAATTGACCTGGTGAACAATTCCACTGCCAGGTGGCACAATCAGCATATTTTCAAAGGCTTTGGCACCCCATTTCAAAAACATAAATCTTTCTTTATTACGTTCAAATTCCAATTCTTCATTCTTTTTGCTGGCATCTTCACTGTAAATTAATTTAAATTAGAACATTTGAGCAACTTTTTTTCTCATCAACATAAAATTTCAAATAATTCGCAAAACTTTGAAAAAAAATTTCACTGGACTTAAGATAATTAAAAATAAAAATTATTTATTAATTAAATTTTAAATCACCATTATACTATAAGTGAAAAATTAAATACCTTCGTGAAAAATCTACTTGTACTGAATGGTCAATGACTAGATCTGAAGGGCAGACTGGATTAATTTTATCAGGATCTCCATTTAGCCTTTTAACAGCATCTCTCATGGCTGCAAAATCAACTACCGCTGGAACTCCAGTAAAATCCTATAAAAAAATATTTTTAATTTTTATTTTTGTACTGCATATAAAAAATTAATTTTTTTTGCATAAAATGCTATATTTTTAATTTCATTGTAATTAAACTCTTTCAATAATATATACCTAAGAGATTGTCACTGAACATGCCTCTACTATTACAAAATAAATTGCAAAAACACAATTACGCAATCACATGTTTTTACTATCTTTCCAAGCATGAATTCCATAAATGTTATTTGCACGATTCATTTACCTGATAATAAAAGTAAATACTATTATCAAGTTTCTAGATGCAATATTTTAGATTATTTAGTACAAATTATATTAATGACTTTAAAAAATATTTTAACAAGGATAAATTTATTTTATCAATATTGGTTTATCAAGTAATAAATGCTTATTACTTTAATTAGTTATCAATAAAGCTTTGAAGTGATTAGCAAACCAAATTTAAATTCCAAATAAAATTGATAATTTGTATCTTAATATTGATAAACTGTTTTCTTGATAATTTAATATGGAAATTATTAATATTTCCTATTGATATTTACCTGAAGGATTACTCTGGCAGGTTTAAATGCCACCTCCACGCCTTCCTCCACTGCCTGATTTTTCTCCCAGTCCAAAATTTTCTCGACATCACTTTTCTTGACTTGGAATTCATCGCAATTCCTGACAGCGCTTTCAAGCAGCACTCTTATAGAAAATGGCAACCTATCTGTAAAAAAAAGATGTAAAATTTAATAAAATTCATAATAAATAAATAAATTTGTAAGTTAGACAATATTTCATAAAACATTCATTCGAAAAACTATAGACAGCCACACACCAAACTGTACCATAAAAATAAAATTTTGATAACTTACCATATTTATCACCAAAGGCAGTAACATTGAAGTACTTCTTGGACTTTCCTGCGACTTCGACGGTCTGCAGCAAATTCTTGAAAGGATTTTCCGCTGAAATAAAAAAATACACCAACGCCTTAGCCTCGCTGTATTCGTAATGAGCCGACTTAACTACGCGCAAACAAGCTCTGTATAAATTATGAAAAATTAGCATTTCAAACTAGAAAAGCCGAAAAAGTGCAACTTCATCGCGCGAGCCAGCCGTAACATCCGTCGCCGATCCCCCAAAAAGACCCCAAATTCGCCTTTCATTTATTCCCAGCGAAATCCAGCCTATTTTTCTCTCATCATTCAACTTTTTTCCACCGCCCGATAACAATCAGAATCGAACGTTCGCCAAACCTCCAAGCTCACCATCCCAACCACCACACCTCCAAAATCCACCCGGCGCACCGAAAATAAACCATTTTTACCTCCTAACTCACCGGCCATCGCGACTCGTATCAATCCAAACCCAACTTATCCCTCGAAATCTCAATAATTCCAACGAAAAAGAAAAAATCCGCGATCGAGAAAGGTCGGATGTGTGCACTTACCAGCCATGATTGTCACTGGCGAAGTCACGTCGTCCACTTTCGCGTATATAAACACGCGCGAATGCTCCGTAAGTGTGTATATCTATATCTGGCGTAAATAGCCGTATATATGCGCGATCGAGCTGCGCTGCGCGGAGAGCGGCGGAATCGAGGTTAGGTCCCGGATGCCCGCTCCTTTGGAACTGATGCGATGTGGGAAAGAGAGAGGCGAGAGTAGCGCGCACGAAAACAACGCTTTTTTTTTGTATGCTTCGAGACTGGCTGATAATGTATCGTTGATTGAGATAGGGAGGGGATTAGGGAGTTGAGGAGTTAGGCAGCTGGGTTGTGATAGGCGATGATTTTGGGGAAGAGTGAGGGATTACGAGATTTTTAAGGTTGTTGCAGGCATTGATTTTATGAGATGATAGTGTTAGGAGTGGGGTAATTATTCTTTCATGCTTAGTTACTTTGTTGCTAATTGACTTGTAATGAAATGTAGGATTTATTTTCTTGATAAATGTAATTGATAGTAGTTTTATTAGTCATCCAAGGCCGAATGTCTAAGGAATTCGTAATTACCGCCAGTGAATGGATTTGTGGCTGATAGAGGGCGCTGGAAACAATAAGGCTGGAAACGCGCGAAAATTCAAAAGTTGCGGATACTTTTTACTCTATTATAGCAAGTTTGTTGAGCTGTGATACACAGGCCAACGGAAACATCGTGTAAAAACATTTTAAAATTATATAAACTTGTTGGAAAATTCTAAAGTTTTAACTAATCCTATGAGAGAATTTCATAAACTTTCCCAAACTAGCCATTGTACTTGCGCATTTTTGAAAAAAGATGATTTTTTGTATAGATTATTTCTCAATAATAAATAAAATTTTAGCATGTTTGAACTGTAATACAGCTTTGAATTACCATATTAACGTCTAATGATCTGTAAGAGTATTTTTATATTCAGCTACCCTGTGATAATGATAGTTTAGTGCCATAATGATGAGTTATAACTCAAAATATAAAAAAAATGCAACTCTTTTGAAGCGATTTGAAATTCTCCAAACATGCTATCGCAAAAACAAGCGATGTAACAACGAACAAACTGTCAACCTATTTCCAACCTCAAGTTTTGGCCAAACCAAACAAAATTCTAGTGTAATCTAAAAAATTCAAAATTTATGTAAGTACTACTATATTTCATTTTACATACGTATGTAGCGCCAACAACGATTGTTAAAAATATGTTTTTCGTGTTATATAATCACTATGTTTCAATGACATCATTATTGAAACTATGCACTTCACTTATGCTAAAATCTTTGGTATATTTTATTTTTATAACCAGATATTGTAAAAGTGAATTATAGAACATTTATATTGAAAAAATGAATCAAAAATGAATTTCAAATGATATTTTTTTTAATTGTTTTATAAGTTTTAAAATGATTTGTTTGGTTATATTATGTTTAGTATTATTAATGATGTATATAACCAAAGAAGTCAATATGTTAAAATTGTATTTGTGCCAGAATTACTTCAGAAATGTTAATAAAAATGATTGTATGAATAAAAGAAATCTAATGAAAACTTTACCTACAATAGTTTTAACAAATATCTAAAATAATTTTACTTTGTAGTGGATTTATTTTAAATTTAGTTTAAAAATGCAAAAATATAATAATTCTTCTATCATTATACGTAATAAAATTACATCTAATTGCATAACTTGTAAAGAGCATATTAAAATTCATTCTTTCATTTTTGTTATCACTTGTATTTTCAAACGAATAGTGATACTTGTACTAAGAACACTAAAGCTACAGTGTCCTAAGTAGTAACTATATTTTGAAATATAAAAGCTTTAAATCTATAAAATTGCTTATATCTGCAATGATAAACAATCTAAACTTCATATATATTTTCATCCCACATAAAAAAAACTCTGTTCTATAGGGTATTCAGGCGTGGTCGCTCACAGCGATGAATCCAAGGGCGGGCGGTGAGCAGGCCGAAATGCTGGACCGCTGAAGAAGCTGGTTAAAAAAAAAAAGAATTTATTTCACCCCCCGCATGCATCGGAGAAAAATTTTTCGCAAACGGAAGAAAGGCACAAAGAATAAAAAATGAGCCGCAACCCGAGATCGACGACACCATGCAGACCCCCGCCGGGCGGGGCCACTGCCACCATCGGCGGTGGTCCCTGTCCTCGACCAGGTGCTACTTTTCATGCCTCTTTGATGATTTTTATTCTGTTCTTTTTGATGTTTTTCAGGCTGAAAAAATCACGTGACATAGTTACGTGTGATGAAGTTACGTGAATAGTAAAGTCATTATCACGTGATTTAATTATGGATTTATTCAAATTCAATAAATACCTAACTGTAATTCGTAAGCTATGTGCCACTGTTAAGTAATTATTGAAATTGTAGAACCTCCGTCAAGTGATTAATTGAAACAAAAATCACTTAACTTAGTTACGTGATAATCATGAAATTAATCGTGAAATCTTACGTGATTAATCAGGCGAGGAAATCATTTAACTGAATCACATGATTTTGTCAGCTGAGCTTATTGACTATTTTCATTTTATTTGCATTTCTAAGATTTTAAAAGATCTCAAAATTAAGACAAATTTTGATATGACTTTCAGTTAAAGATTTTAAACTCTTTTAAGTTTACATTCCACTAAACTGTAAATTTGACAAATTATTACAGCTCTTAATCATTAAGTATTAAAAGATACAAGTAAAAATCAAACAAAATTAATTACCGTTCACAAATTCCAAACAAACATTTCTACTAACAATCGAGCCCAAAGCACAATAAAAATCTCATATTTTCAATCCAAACGAATCTCGGCAGGCCGGGCGCCAAAGCCGGTGGCGAAATCGACGATCCCGAAGCGAGGTCCACCGCCCGCTCCTCCGAAAAAAGTCGACTACAAGAAGCCGACAATGACGAAGGCGATGCAGCAGCGGCTGAAGCATGCCCAAAAATTCCAGGAGGATATGGAGCGCAAGGAGCGTGAACGTCGCGAGGCATCCCAGTGTCGCAGACCTAAAAGAACCGCAGCTCCCGTGGGTGGCGATGCCAGGATGGGCCGTGAACGCCGACCTGGCACTGCTGAGGTATTTGGAATATTATTTTCCTTATTGGGATATTTACGGACTATTTGGGAGTGGATCTGCTGGTTGTTCGGTTAAGTATTAGCAGGTATTGTGAACATCGTTTGATTTTTATATTGATGCGGGAATCGCCTAATCTTGTTGTTGGAGGAAAATTGTTATCTTTCATCTATTGATTTTGTTACCTGATTTTATTTTATTTTTATGAAGAAGACAGTCGTTTAATTTTTCACCTGATCTAGCATCTGACTTTACATCCGGTGATAATATTGCTTGTTTCTGTTAGTTGAGAATTTTTCGTCATTTCGACAGATGGACGTTGTATCAAAACATCAGATGGAATACTTTTTATAAGTAATCATTAGAAAAAGTTTAATAATGGACTGAATATTTTCCTTTGTTTAAGGTGATGAAAGTATGCAGTTAAATTACGTTTCCTTTTCAGTTTTTAAAAAATCTATTGTTATTATGTTATTATTATTGTTATTATTAAAAATCAAAAATAAATTAACAGCAATGGGTTTCTAAATTTTTTAGAAAAGTAAGCTTTTATTTCGCCTTAATTTATTAATTAAAACTGAAAATAAGCCTATTTTTTTAATAATGAAACTTACAGCTTACAAAGTACTGTAGTTTATAAAACGGAAATGAAAAAAGATTTCATTTAAGATTAATTATGAGAAGTATCAAAATATAATAATATATTATATTTTTTAGTCACTGTCTGAGCAAACTCGGTTGGTATCTACTTATTTGCTTCATTATATGTAATCTTAAAAATTTTATTTGAAAGTATATTTATTCAAATATTTTTTTTTTTTTTAATTTTATATGAAATTATTTTACAATGTATTAATCTGACAAACATAGCTTGTCTCTTAATATTGACAATTTAATATGAAATATCGTTATTTTTTGTTACGCAGAGCTTTCGATCGCTGCAATTTTTACATCAGCACTCAAACCATCCTCAAATGAAACCTCTCACCCAACATCCCGACAATCAAACAACAATCCACAACACCCCAACAATCAAAGAACAATACCCAAATAAAAAAGCACACGAATGAACCAAAGCACCCACCATCCTCTCTTCAGCAGGGCGGCAGATGCCGACCGACCTCGGCCCGGCAGCAGGCCCCCTGTCCACCCGCCGCCGCGGAACCACCTCCGCCCTGCCCGCCCCCAGCCTCCCAGGCGGCCTGTCCACGGCAAAAGGCCACCTGTCCCAGCCGCAGCTCATCGGCTCCGGTACCCGCGCGCACCCGCAACCTCGCCAAGTCCATGAACGCCGACATCGTGCAAGCCGAGCCTCTGGAAAAAGGACCGATCGACAACCTCATAATACCACCCGGGGCTATTAACGCCGAGAAGACGACGATCGTCAGTATACCCCAGCCGGCAGAATCGACGCAGATCGCCTCCTCGACTATAGCGCCGGCTAACACGAGCCAGCTGAACAAGAGCGCCCAGGTGATTGCCGAGACGCTGGATGAGCAGGTGGGATATTATCACTGGTTTGGCTTCAGCTGGACAGATTTTATTACGCGATGCTGGCGATTCTTGCGCGGAGTGATTTTTTTTGATAGATCGCTGCTTCGGAATAAGTGTTTATAAATTTGTACTATTTATACGACTTCAAATGTGAACGATTGACTTATAATGTGTGAAATGATATTTGACAATTTAACGATGAATAAACGATATGTTTTTAAAATTATTTTTTTACATTTATTTAATTCTCTTTTTTGGCATTCCTTGAAATCGGCAAAAAATATTCACGCTCACGCGTTACTGTAGGATGCCAATGAATCAGCGATCGTCAACTCGAAACTTCAGGATCTTCAGCAAGCGAGACGAGACTTTGTCATGGCAGTGGCCAACGTGGGTACTAACGCAGTCAACCTGCAAGTAAGTGCTACGTGGACTATATTTATCGACATAACATAATTATGTTGAAACTATTAATCTAAACATTATTTAATCATTAATTTATTAAATAAGCTTACACAAACAATTAACAATAAACCCCACCCACCCTGAAATCTCAGACTCCCAACCTCCCACTCATCCTCAGCCCCAACCCTCTCTTCCTCAGGACGAGTCGTTCCCGAACCTGGACGTAACGCCCATCCAGGACATCACGCCGCCCATGATGATGACCCCCGAGTCGCCGGGTCCGACCCTCATGCCCTGCCTGGACCTGGACGATCCGTCCCTCCAGATCCAGTACGGCCGGTACCATCCGATCGTCGAGTCGGCGCGCGAATACATGAGATCTCGGCAAACCGAGCGCAGGATGGACGAGGACTTCCAGCGAGTCGCGCGCCAGCCGTTCATGGAGGACCTGCTGGAGGAGGATCTGCTTGGCGGCGAGTGCCCGAGGGGACTGCCACCTGGTCTCATGGACGACGACGACGACGGCGGCGGTCCCTGCGAGCCGGCGCATCAGTTCCACGGCACAATGATACCAAGGTTAATCGGGGTTATTTTTTTGTGCGTTGCGATGAGATTATCGTTAAGAGAGATCTTGAAATCACGCGTGAAATCATAGGGAATGGTGTAAGTTTAAGAAAAAACGAAATTTATAGGAAAGCTAAGATATTTAACATTTTCAAATCAAGTCTTTTGTTTATTACTTATATATTGCAATATGTTCGCTGTACAAACTGTAAAAATTGGTAAATTATTTATAAAATCATCTATTGATTAATGAAAAAATTACATAAAATCTTACATGAAATCAGTAGAAATCAGTATAAATAAGAATATACAGAAAACTAATTAGCAAGCATTTCAAGAACAAAAAATTTTGCTTTCAGAGTGGCCGAGCCGTACTATTACCCGCCCTACCAAGAGGACCGGCTAGAAAAGTTCTTCGACTTGGAAAGGTATCCGAATCCAGTGTCATCGCCACCGCGGGGACCGCCGCCAGGCCGCGAATGCCTGCCCCAAGACCTATGGGAACTAGAAGACCCGTGGTACCGCGAGCCGCCGGGGCGCGACTTAATCGACTTTGGGAGTAAGTCGGTAGTGCGTAAGAGAAAAGAAGTTGTTTTAGAGCGGTGTCTCGCCATCTTCGAGTGACTATTGCTCTGACGGTAAAAACCATTGTCGGGGTGGCGACTCTGAACGTTCCACTGAAACTATTTGGATTATTTATATTTTTTTAATAATTACATTTTTTCATGATAAATAATAGAGCAAATTTCAGTTGAACGTTTGGAATTAAAATTTTTTGTAGCCGTAAAACGGATGAAAGGATTTTTTATTGAATTGCTTGTTTACTTAAATTTTTATTATCTAAAACAAATTTTTCGCATATTTTGAGAAAATACATTTTACGTAAACAATAAATATTTTGTCCGAATAATCGAATAGTAGTTCAAATAGGAAACTAATCGTACGAAAAGTATAAATATAAAAACAGACATATTATTGCACCAATAATAACAATAATAATAGTGACAATATTGATAATAATAAGAGCTTACCAGTAAAATTAGAATTTACTTTCCACCAGGGCACTTATACTATTGTTATTATTGTTGACTATTAAAATTATATTCTAAAAATATTTATCAGTCAGTAGGAATATTTAATTAGATTTTAGAGGCTTATAAATAAAGATACGAATTATTAAATGTTTCGTTTATTTTTCAGATTGCTAACAGTTATAAACAATCAAGAAAAATCAAAAAAGAAATCATACGCACACATTGTCATAGTCCTGGCTTTTTATGGAAATCGTTGACGAAGCAATTTTTATCTACATTTTCGAAATACTTTAATCTGTCAATTATTTATACAAATTTTATACTGTTATTTTCTGAAGATATACCCAAAGTAACATTATATATGTAAAACAAACTGTGATGATTTTATAAGAAATGATTTTATAAGACATGGTATGATGCATGCAATAAAAAAAGTGTAAAATGTGCTTCAATATATTAATGAGTATAAAAGTATAATAAAAGTATCATGTTTTTTCATAACAAAATTTGTAAAATCATTATTATTTTAATGCTTTGCTAGAAAAAAATATAATTTTGACAATGGTTTTACATGAAACAGAATAAGGACCAAAATTTTGTATATCATTTGTGAAAATTTTTTAATAAATTTAATACGTCAAAATGTTTTTAAATTATTTAATTCAAACAAATGCATACAGACTGGAAATAGCTATAATGTTATTTGATAAGTTACTTTGATGAAAGTGGGCTCCTGCATGGATCAGCTAGTTATTAGAATCTGTCAATCTCAAAATCGCTCGTTCAATGCTCTCAAAGTCCAATTTATTTATGATAATATATACGTACGGGTATAAGCTCCGGATCAAAGCTATGCTCGTGAAATACAGACTCTGTTATAGATTTTGTTTCTTTATTAATTTACCTACATTCGTGAGAAAATATACAGATTTTTTGAATAAGATAAAATAGAACATTTTATTACAAATTAAATTATTTTTTAAAAAGTAAGGGTTTTTACGCAAATAGATGGTACTGCCTGTTCTTAGATATCTACAAACACGCTACTATTGTTTTCAGATGAGTTGGTGTCGCATATAGATGCGATTATTTATAGAACCATGAGAAAAAGATGCGAGTTTTTTTTTTTTTTTAATTAATATTCAATCGCTTATATAATTCCAGGAAACTTTAATAATCGAAGTGCGAGTTTCAGTAAATCTAGCTTTGGTTTTTGACTCAATTGTAAACGTAACTACCGATATACAAGAAAAATTTTATTCGCATTCTATCTTCTGAGAGTCAATTAAAAAAAGTACCATATTTTTTCCCACTCTCCTTTATGCATCTTAATACACACATTATAATAATTGGAGTTAATGAACTATTTATGAATATTCATGTAAAATATATTTTATAAATTTCAGATTTTGTTCATACCCGTGTAAAAAAAAAGTCTGGGCTTAGTCTGGGCTAAGTCTGGCCGAAGTCTGGCTTCATAGTCTGACCAAAGTCTGACCGGTGAGACGATCCCAGACTTTTTCCCAGACTTTTGATTTTTTTTTCATATGAAAAGTCTGGGGAAATTTTTAGCTCTACGTAACGGTATAATTAAATAGCTGTAAGAAAATTAATTAAATATTTTAAATAATGCTTGGTAATAAAAACAAGATTGATGTAATCTATTTTAATTCAATTATTATATTTTATAAAAATAAAAAGTCTGGCTGGGAAAATGCCCAGACTTTAACCTGTATTTTTTACTGTAGTTTCAATGCCAGACTTGATTTTCGTAAATAAGTCTGGGCATTTTCCCAGACTTATGTAGAAAAATAAAAAGTCTGGCCGAAAGTACTGTAAAAAGTACGGGTTAAAGTCTGGGCATTTACCCAGACTTATTTACAAAAATAAAAAGTCTGGCATTTAATATTGCAAAAGATATGGGATAAAGTCTGGGCATTTTCCCAGACTTTTCATATGAAGAAAAATCAAAAGTCTGGGAAAAAGTCTGGGATCGTCTCACCGGTCAGACTTTGGCCAGACTATGAAGCCAGACTTCGGCCAGACTTTGCCCAGACTAAGCCCAGACTAAGCCCAGACTTTT
>UELX01001509.1:0-42756 GCA_900480035.1 Eupelmus urozonus | reverse complement strand
TTCACCGCCCCCCCCCCCCCCCCGCCGCGCTCAGAGAACTTTCGGACAAAGGACGCCGCGATTCCGCCAGAGGAGCTTTCGATACTTTCAAGTCACGCGTACCTATCCGCTGCTCTGCTCGGATTCGGGATATACGTGGAGCCCTGTACTGTTCAGGGGGGGGGGGTTTCATTGTACGGGCTCGCTCGCGGGTGGTTCGCTCCCGTGCACTTTGCGCGCGCGCGAATGCACTTTGTTTGAGCAATCGTTTTATGGGGTTCGAGGGAACCGATAGCCTTTTGTGCAACAAGCTTATTAAGGCTTGAATGGCTGGGTTTGAGTTCGGTTGAGGCTAGAGTAAACGAGTTTAATGAAATTTGGTTGGTTGAATGTCGGCTGGGTGGATGGGGAGAATTTCAAGTTGCAAAAATTAAACTACTACGATTGTTGAGGGTTGAAGGCTAGACTGATAAGAGACTGTTATTTTTATTATTCTTAACGAATTGAGTGTATAGTTGGATTTTATTTAAAAATATTCGGTTTTATGAGAGAGAGCAAAAAATGGTTTGTTTTCAATGTTTTGAAAATATTGTAACTTTTGTTTTTGCAAACTAAATCAAATTGATTAAAAAAACAAAACACTAAATATAAAAAAAATATAAATAAATCAAGTTATTGGGATCATAGAGGGAAAGCACTTTATATGCGGATGTATTCAAAATTGACAAATTGACAGGTGTCAATTAGAGTTCTATCAGATTATCGCACCTATACCAAAAGTCTAGCATTAAGATTTCCCATTCAATTTATACTATATTATACTTTATGCCAGTAAAGTGTCATTCGCTAATACCTAATATCGATCAATTCCGCAAACTCGTCCCACGCAAAAAATGAAAAAACGACGAAAAAAATTCTTCTCTACCATCATAATACCCGACATTATACATTATCAACAAACGGGCGCTCGCCGTCACAAAAAACGCAAAAGCAAACATCCCCATAAAAAAAGTCCTTCTCTATTCCTTCTACTCCCGCTCCAATCGATAAAAATACCTTTCTCCTGATTTGTATTGACACGTTCGGCGGCCCCTCATATAAAGTACGTATTATCGGGCATGTAGTTCGTGAATATCAGCTCGTCCATTCGAACGGATTACTCAGAGAACAAGTGCGGCTATATATAGTACAGAGAGCCAGGTTAAAGCGGTCGGAAAGTAGAGTTGTAATACTTACGTATAGAGAAGAAGGAAAAGGCGAAGAGAGGATCTATATATATAAGTATATATACTCACTTGTCGAGGGCGCGGACTCGCAGGATAAGCGGCTGATCCCTCGCGGGCCACGAAGCGTCGCGACGCACTCGATCGCGATGTCGGCGCAAGGCAGCCGCGTCGTACCAGGCCGGCTCATAGCGACGGATGTACGAGTTCCGAATGATCCCTGGAAAAAGAAACAGATTTATTATTTCTCTTGCTCCTTTCTCTTCTCCGTTGGCCTCCTTCTTTTTCGACTATCTATTGTATGAATTATTGTTTCGGGCAAGGCGCTGCTGGATCGATTGTTGCAAGTTATATATTTTGCGATGAAAAAATTATGAATTTTACAGGTTAATGATTTATTGTTTTTTTGATTATTAAATATTTGAGAGAAGTCGTCTCGGTCTTTTGTTTTTTTTTTTTTAGTCTGTAGTTTAAAAATGTCAAGTGACAGAATAGATAATTCGAATTATAGCGAAGCGAATTAGCGAATTAAATATAATTTTAAATAATTTTGCATTTTTTTCAGACATTCAGTTGTACTTATATGTAATTTTGTCATCCATTTCATCGAAATTAATAAGACCTAAAATTAAAGACATTCTCCACAATTAGCACGAAAGCCAATCTTCAATTTCGTTTTCAGATCCCGTATTTTCATTTCCGTATTTTACTATTTTATGAGGCCGCGCCCAGAAGCTTGCACGCGATTTAGCGAAGCATGCTAATGGTGTTATTTATGTTTGGAAGGGATAGGTACGAGAGAGATGATGCATCTAGTATGCAGGCTAATACGTTGTGGTTTAGCGGTAAATAAATAATACGTAATATTGGCTGAGCCTACGCCCGTCAAGATTTACCTTTTTCCCCGTCTCGAGCTTGATACCTCGTACTATAAGTATACGCGCCTTTGAAGATACTGAAGTCATGGGGTTTGTTCATATTTTTAGCCTGACGTAACTTGGCTGAATTTACGAGTACATCGTAAGAAGTTAAGACTGATAAATGCAAGTGATTTTTCATTAAAGATAAGTTAATATGAAAATTATAAGGTAGTTTATGAGAATGGTTGTGCGCTCGCGGTACTCCCGATAAATCAGGTCTCATCTAATCTAGTAAAAGCTCTCGGGTAACCTGAAAGGCATATTTTAATTATCTAGAAACACAGTCGAGTATCTATAGCAACTCTTACATTGCAAACTGTAGAGAAAGCATTCAAATGTAAGGAATCTCGGTGAATGTTACATGTGCGGATAGTTTACGAGTTAAATTTGAATGCTGATTCACGTTATTCCGAAAATTTGCATTGTAAGTGGCACTGCACTTGATAGCTTTGATCGTAAATCACGAAATTCAAAAATTTTATGTATTTAGCTTATAGAATAAAATTAGCTTGGAATTGCAAGTATTAAAATGACTGAAAGTATTTTATACCGACTAACTTTCTTCAATATTATGCGTCTAATAATATCTTTCACTTTTTCATCATAGTAATTATTCAAACTCTTAAGGATGTAAATTATTTTGTAAGAAAATTTTCCCCATGATGTATGCAATTACAAATTTTGTTTTTACAAACTTTCAATCTTAAAGCAGTTACGAGCAAAATCTTCTACACTCTCTAGAGCTGGTATATATAAAATTACCATACCTTGGGGCATAAAATTTTCACTCGAATTGCCCGACCCCTTTTTGTAAGTACATATATGTAATAACAGCTCTACTGCCTCATTTGACCAAAATAATTAATGAAACAAATTTGAAACTATGGTGAACATGTGAATACCAGCAAATACATTATTTCCCTTAATCAAGATGCAAGAACGACTAAAATGCAAAACTTGTATTTTATATGCACGACTACTCAAATAATTTAGAAGTTTTAATAAACAGCTCTTTAGCATGTACGAAATTTAAATGACATAAAATAATGTATGTATAACAATGCTTATTTAGCTAGCGTTTTTCATAACAGTATTCAGTTTTTTTTAGTAATAAAATAGGCTTCCAGACTTTTACACATAACTGTAAAGTATTAATTCAAATGAAATATTTAAAAAAATATTTAATGTATCACAGGTAAAATATTTTTTTTAATGTGAACTTATTCTAAACGGCAACACCTCGCAGACGTGAGGGCTTAATACATACGTAGTATAAGTTACTCTTCTTTGATATTGTTTATTCAATTTTATTATGAAACATAAACAAGATGTAAGACTAGACCTACGATTACATCCCTTACGCCTGAGATAAAAACACATTTAGAAAAATATATTTACCATGGGCGAATTCTGTTATAAGAAAAGATATTCAGACATCATAATTTAATTACGAAAGTTAATAATCTCAGCCGATTCATTCCGACCAATAAAAACCCCAAATCAATCCTTACCCCCGTACAATTTGTTTTGATTAATAACATCCGCTCCATCCCCAAACTTCATTAAATTATTCGTGCACTTAATAACATTTGCTTTTCAGTGTACTTCATGCACATACATACACACGGCCACAGCAACCTCATTGATTCATGAAACTTTAATTAAGTGTGATTAATAGCCTTCCGAAAATTCCTTTCTTCCCCTCTCGAGCCTCATATCTTTTATGAACTTTGCAGATGAGAATTCGAAATACGATCTCTCGCACTCGCCCTATACATACAAAACCTTTCGGCCCGGCATTCCACAATTACTACCAAGCCCTTAACTCACCCACCCTTTCATCTTTCGCACAGTCCCACACAGTCCAATTTCTCAGAGCTCTCTAATTTTCATACCCTCTTGCTCGACCGCGCGCGCAATTTTTGCGTACCCAAGCTGATTCATAAAGTAACTCTCTCCCTCTCTCCCTTGCCCCATTCGAAAAAGGCTAGCCGGTGACGGCAAGTTTTCCGCTTAAGCTCACCCGCTCGACGTTTTTCAATGAATATATTATGACGTGCCGAGAGAAAGAGAGCCGGGCGCACGAAACTGCCGGAGCATTGACGCTGAAGTTTTTCTAGCCGGCCGTCCGAAATGCAAAGCGCGCGCTCGCCGTGAAACGCGCGCGCGCGCAGGCAGCCAGCGCGCCTGTAAAAAGCGCGCATTTACGCGTGGCGCGCAATAAAAGTTGTAACGCGCGGCTGGGGCGCGGAATAAAGTGTGTATATACGTACGATGTGCGTGTGTCGCGTGCTATACGATTTTTTTTTCTGCTTTTTTTTTCGCCATTTTCTGCCTTTGATTATTGTGCGTGGGTGCACGGAGAGCGAAGTTTTTGTTACGCGCTTGAAAAAGCGTGACGCGGTTTTATGTGGATTCTGTAAAATTGTAAGCACCGAGGGAGTTTCTGGGGCGTGCGTTAATGCTGCCGCCGAGTCAATGGTCCGTTAATAATAAACATTTTTTATTCGGGGGTATTGAAAGCGGGCGTAATTAGGTTTTCTGGGAATATTAAAAGGATGCTTCTAAATTTTCGATATCAGTTCTGGAGCACGACAAATTTTATAAATAAAACAAAACTCGTCCTTTATCGCTTGATGAAAATTTCAGAGTTTCGTACCCGTTAATTTTCATTAAATTTTCAATGTCCGAACTTTTAGTTTAATCAGTTATAGCATCAAACATTCTATGCTTTTTTTCTCTAGAACAAAATACGTATTTTATTTAATAAACGTTATACAACGCTTTATGAGTACAATACGCGATACCGTAACGATATAAATTTCAAATTATTACTACACCCAGAATACAACGCATTCTCCAAGACTACAATTTTTATCGCACAATACATTCCAATACCATTCCACCCTCGCATCCAATACCCACCTTCCAGCTATACCAAAACCAGCCTTTTCCAATCTCAGCGCAAAGCTACAAAACAAGTTAATCATATGTAAACACTAGCTAATAAAGCGATAGAAAGCGTTTCGCGTTATGTAGCACGCTAGACGCGTAACGTCCCTACGCTCGAGCGCTCGCGCCGTCCTTTAAAATATGCTCGCCGCTCGCTCGCTCGCGGCCCCCGCGCTGCGTACTAGTTGCGCAACGCACTTGTGCGAAACTTGTATCTCTCTCTCTCTCTTTTTTCCGTCTACCAGCTCTGGCTCTCGCGCATTAAATAACAAAAAATATAAAGAAGGCAACGGCCGGCGTCGACGAGGCAAAAAAAAGTCCTTGCGTTCAATTTACTGCGCGACTGGCGCGCGCGCGCGTAACAGTTGGCCGCCGCGCTAAATAAAGGTTTATTAGCCTCGCGCAATACGCCCTTTAGATAAAGCTGGGCTTCGGTTAAAATATCTGCGAGCGCGGGGGCAGCTGCGAGAAGAAATTTTCAGCGCGCAAATGCAATGTAAATGCAATAAAAAGGGGCAAAGTTCGTCGTTCCGTCGAGACTTATTCAGTCAATAAATAAACAGACGGTTGATGTTCTTGCATGCGTGTGCGTGTGTATGTGGGTGTGTATACATCTCGACTGGAGGAGAGCGCGAGGAGGCGCAAACAGGGCGCGCTGCGAGCAAAATAAACTGGCAGCTCTCTCGCGCGCGCGAGTGAGAGAGAGAGAGAAAAAAATGAGGGAAGTGGCGCGCGGGGGCTTAGGGTAAGCGTGTAAGGAATGTCGATGGAAAGAGGAAATACGCCGGAGACGAGATAAATCGATCGATTTTGTACCTGCTTTGGGGAGGAGCGATTGACGAGGGCTGTTTATTTGCGACGATTCGTTAAGTGTTCTATAGACAGTTTGAGCGCAGAGGTGTTTGAATTTTTTATTTTTTTAACTTGGTTGTTATATTTTCAAAAAGTGTTTGATGAATTTTAAAACTTTAGTTTGAATTTCTTTTTACAAGATTAATTTAAATTATAATGGTAAATATATTATGTATTAGTCATAATATCATTAATTTATTTCTAAGCTTTAAATATACGCTTAAGTGGAAAATTCCAAATTGTGTTAGACCGAAAGTAAATCAAATAATTACAATTTCTATATCATTTCATAGAAATAATAGCATTGACCTCACTTGTAATAGTAATTAATATTAAACAAATTATTCGTTATATTTTAATTATTATTAATTGCATATTAATAAAAGATTAAAGAAAAAGTGAAATTAAAGTCCTTGACAAGATTTAAAAGAGGCTTACAGAAATTGAAATAATTACTCAATCAGTTCAATTAAAATGTGAAATTGACTTTAATAAAGTTTGTAAATTATAAAAAAATTGATGCTCTATTTAATTGCACCCGTGCTCAAATGTAATAATTGTAGAGAGTTGCATGAAGTTTTTTTATTTCAAAATGGATAGAGAGATAGATTCACTTTGTTATTGCAAATCTAATAGCTAGTTAATCTATAGGTAAAATAGATTCAATGCTATTTCTTAGCCTCTAACCATTTTAAATGATAAATTTCTACGAGGGACAAACTAAGTGTATTTACTTCGTTTGCAATGTACATATATTAGTATAAATAAGTATGAATTAATATACACTAATTTAGATTTATCAATTATTATAACAAAAGATTATTCGAGTTAGTTATTATTGTATTAAAAAATGTGCATCATAAATAAAATTTGTATAATTAATTTATAATTACAATATTAAAATTTTAAGTTTATGTTAATAATAGTTTTTACGAAACATTTTAAGACGTAAAGTTTTGAATTAAGTATATATGTTCAAATTATATTAGAAATGTACACGCGGAAACGTTATAGTGGTAAACATCTTTTTATTCAACAAGATTTATTACATAGGTACATCGTTCACTCATTTTTATCAAAAAAATCATCAATTTCATAGAGTTTAATCATAGGTTTATTTACTAAAACAGACGTCAACTCCCATTAATAGATGAATCTTTAAAGCATTCTTTAGATATTTTCGAGCAAAATTTACATATCATAACGTTCTTCTCGCGAAGGTTAACTCACGCATAATCTTAATTAAAGTTGTTACATCAACGCTATATGATGTTTTTCTGTACGAGTTGCGCATTTAAAAACTATGCCATATTTTTTTTTAATTCTTTTTTTTTTAATATGCTGAGCTTAATATGATAATATTTTATTTCGATTACAATGCAATTGTAGTTGTTATAATTTCAATAAACTAATTGATATGGATATTTTATATTGAACTAAAATTATATTTTCTTAAGCATCGGTAATACAAACACAAATTATATTTTTACTTTTTTAAGAAAAAAGATTGCATAAACAATTAAACTTGTGTATTTAAACAATATATTTGAAAATCCTTTTAAGCCAATATATGTATATTTTAAAGTTCAAAAGATAATAATAAATATCATGTAAATTTTTGGTTTAAAAAAACGTTCTATAAATACTATAATAGTTAAGGTATCAAATTTTAATTCCTTTCATCATGAAAACACCCAACAATTGTAATAATAAAATAGTATAATAACACATGCATTCACAAGTAGCGTGTCCGTAATATTCATATTTCGAAGAAAAGCATAATCATACGTTCATATACAAAAGGAAAAAAAAGGCCGAAGAAATGCAATAATACGAAGAAACGAAGAGAAACGGAGGAAGCCGACTTTTATCGACAGTTTGACAGAAGGCAGGAGCTAAAAAGTTTGAATGAAAGTCAAATTGAAGAAACGTGCTCACGGTGCTTTCTCACTTGGCGTAGTAATGGGTATGCATGCATTCGCGCGCGCAGGCAAAGGAGCGGCCGGCAAAAAATTCATTGAATAGGTGAAAAACTCTAACGCGTTTCCCGTTATCGCACACCCACGGAACCAAGTAGAAGGAATTAACACATGAAACTGCTCGGCTATGTTTTCGCGTGTAAATCATTAGAGGCATGTCTCTCTCTCTCTCGCGCCGCGCTCTTGAAATCCACGAGCCGGCCAGGCAAGAAACGCGGGGTATGTTACAGAAAAAGACGCTGCACGTAGAAATTACACGACGACACCAGCGGGACCGGTGTGCTTTCTGCGAGATCTTATCCCAATGTATTCTGGGTTTGAAAAACAGGAACGCACGGAAATTGCCGTTCGTTTGAAGAATACTTAGCGGGTCACTTGGAAAAAATTTGACGTAGATTTGATATTTTACTTTTTACGTTTTTAATGGATATAGAAAAAACTAAGACTTTAGGATTTATGGTTATGTAATAATCTAACAAGCAATATTATATATATAAAAAAAAAAATAAAAATATAAAATAAAATCTATGTAAAACAATAAAAAATTATTGTATTTTTAAAACTTTTTTTTATTTATTGAATCTTAAACAAAAACAAAATATTAGCTTTTGCAGGTCAAAATAACACGATTCGTTTTAAAATAAGAGCAAAACTTGAATATTTAAAATTTATAAACCTTTCGTAATCGAGAACCATGAAAATTTTAATTTTTCACAAAAATTTGTTTTTATGTAACTTAACCGTTATAAAAAAGTTTTTAAACAGTTTAAAATATAATTGTAGGTATTTCAATTCTTGCATAAACGAATAAATCAAAGTTCTTTTAAATTCATAATAGTAGATTTAATTATGTCTCAAGTAAAACACATAAAATACAAACGGATTAACATATCAGAAAAACAAATTTTATACCGTTTTCTTTTTCAAAACACAAAAAAAGCATTGTTAAATCAAGAAATAATATTGTATATTACATTTAAACTTATTTTTTATCAATAGTTCTTCAGTGAAGAACTATTGATCAAAAGTAAATATAAGTACTAAATCAAAAATAAATATACTGTTAAAGAAACAACTGACCTGATTCAGTCTGATAATAAACGGCTAACAATTGAGTTCACAGGCAAAATGATTGACTTCTAATTGGATTGCTCCTAATTAAGTATCTATACACGCGTGCGCTTTAACTAAATATTTGATAACACAGAATGATGTATTTTCCGTATAAAATCAATAGGATATTTTAACACTTTTTAACATTGCAATTATGCTTATTTCTAAATACAAAGCGAAATACTTTTAATTCTAACTGCGTCACAATTCCTACTTCAACTAACTAGATCCGAGTAAGAAAAAATACAAGAGCGCAGAACTTTGTTGAAAACAAACAGTACTCGGGGTTCAAATGCATTTGTTACTTAGACGAACTTGTTAACTATTATGCATATGAACACGAAATGAGCCTCAAGAGATTTAAATGACTGCGACAGTCTGCACATTGAAGTATATACTCCAGCAATTGTACTGTGAACAAATGAATATCCAGCTTTCGAAGAAACTCGTTCCACGTTCCAAATTGCAATTTGCAATACCCCTTCATGATGAAAAAACGAATATGTATATATGGATTCTCAAGAAACTTCATTTGAAATTGCAATTAACGATTGAATTCCACGTAAACTAATTCATTATGAAAAGTGTTAATTTCGAAAAATTGCACAAGGTGCACGACCTCTCACAATACCCGCGCTGGTGCAATTCTCACTTTGTACCACCATCAAACGCTGAAACTTACTCTCTTAAAAGGCGAGCCCATAGAACATCATTTCATTAAGGCTACTCCATCAACCTTACAAAAATAAAAACGCAACGCATTCGCACTCTTTTCCCAAGCGCAAAAAAGAAACAACAACGCGAAAAAACCTCGGGCCCGTCTCCATTTGGAATCAGCGATTTTTCGCGTGGGCTCCCGCATGGCACATAACAACCCACACGCAGCTATATAGCGGAGCGATATGCCGAAGCTCGCGTGTTTTCCCACACGCACGAGAGAGACGTCCTATATCGGGAATAAAGCTAATTGTGACTCGTCGCCGGGCGCGTGCGAGCAGCGCGCGATGAGGGCATTGTCGGGTAGGCGCGCTTATGGAGATATGTATATACCTACGCGTGCTAAGTTCAAGAGCGCGCCCGTCAATTAAGCCGAGCATTCGAGGAGAGGACAACGCACCTTTGCTTCTTTTATGTATATGTATTATATGGGTATGTGTGAGAGGGATCTGGAAAAACGTTATATTCTGCGTGTATTAAGCGCGCGAACAAAGACGACGAGTTACCTTTTTTGCAGGTACGCTGAGTGTGTGCGCACTCTTTGTCGAAGCTTTTTGTCAAGCGGGATATTTTTATGGGAAAAAGAAAAATGGATTCGAGTGGGTTTATAAGGGAAGTGAAAAATATCGCGAAATCCGCGAGGTTTGCATTGGCAAATTGGTTTTAATATTTAATCGTTATGGAACTGTATAGGTGTAAATAATGAAGTTGTTTTAAAATTAAACATTTTAAGAACCACGCACATATAATTTTTCATTATTAATAAGTTTTATATATATTATACTAAATTTTAAGTAAAATTATTTATTATGCATGGAAAGGTTTTTTAGCGTATAAAATATTTTTGTTTTAATAAAATTAAACATACATAACCAAAATGAGCTTTAATGCATATTAATAATAAAATGCATTTCGTATACATTACAAAAATAGATAATACCGGCTTTAAGAAGAGTTGATTAACAGAATAATAATATTTATAAGAGAAAAATGTAACTCTCGGTTCAAATTTTAGTATCACCGCTAATTATATATATTTCATTTTCATTAAAAATTTAATTAGCTTTTATATCTATTATTCTTTGCGTGTATAAAAATACAAAAAATGCTCCATCAGGATTATAATAACTATATTAATAATAAAATAACTAATCTTCTGACCCGTATTTTTTTCCAAAACTAGTAAGTAATTGTAAGCTCATACCACAACTTTGCAGCGCTCCATTACAAAAATTTTCAGTTTTCAACAATTTTATAATTTTCCATTGTTCTACAGTGCAAGCACATTTTTCCGACTTTTTAATAAGCCAAAAACGTAAAAAGAGGCGCTCACAAAAAAGATGGAAAGACTGAATAAATTTCTTGAGCGCAGGCAAGAACAAGTTTCATTTTGAGCACTCGGCATTCCCCCAGGTGACTCGTGAATCATCATTAATACATCCGTTTCCGCGTGGCAGCTGGAATGCTTTTGCGTTATTGTTGGAAATAGTCGAACGCACCGGCACCGGCTGCATTTCGGCACGTCGTGCAAATCTGAGCATGCGTCTCAATTAAGGATCGCTGGGTGTATATATATGCGCACACCGCGTGTATACGCTTTTATGCCGGAACTACGCTCTTTACCGAGAAAATGGTATATTTTTAAGTCTTGCATTCCCTTTTCTGTCGGCTGCGCATTCTAAAGTTGGGACCTTGACTTGTTTGTTGTACGGTATAGAGTGTCTTTTGTTCCTTTTACCGTAAAATAGTTTTTTCCTTCGTAAATTTAAAAGTATTTCTATTTGTTCGTGCATTTGACGCGAGTGGTGTACCGGTTAAAATTTCTTCTAGAAAACGATCCATGAGACCTGCGGTCAAATTGAAGTTTACTCTTCGCTTTAGCATGTAAATTTAAGATTTAATAGTGTTGAACACCTTGAATCCTATTTAAAGGATGAAAAGAGATACGAGTTTATGTGCCAAATATTTTTGATGGCAAGTCCTTAATGTTTTTAAATATATGTGTGAACCATTAAATACAAATTTCTAATGAAAAATAGCACTTCAGAAATTTTTAAAGTAATTTACTAATTATACATTCCAGCATACCTAAGAAAATGTATAGTCGTTGTCACAATGGAAAATGCAAGTAAAACTACAGAACAGAAAAAATGAACAATGACATTTATGTAGTTACTTTTAAACGTTTTGAGACGGTTTGTTGTACGACTACAACAGTCGTAACCATTGTTAAATTTAGTGTATTTATCAGAGTGAATAGGACTGGGAAGTACTACAATTTGCTTTACTGTCACCTTCAGAATAGCAACTAAATTGAATCGAAACTATTGTCATACTTATATGTTAAAAAAAAAAGTTGTTAGTTGAAGCCTTTCACTTGCAAATTATATTCACGAAAATGTCTTTTGCATATATTTATTTATAACAATTTTAAAGAATTGTAAATTTATAAAAAATTTTAATGATTTTACAACTTAATTCTCTTATTACCCAAAAATGTGAAAATTTCAGAAATTTGCATATAATATAAAAATAAAAAAATTTTAAAAAATACTTCTGTGAGTGTTTAAATTCGATTACTCTGCTATATATATTGACATGAATTCATATTCTAAATATTAAATCTATAGCATATCGAAAATTTAAGTATTGTCACAGAGTTAAATAAAACTTTAGTCGTAGATACTCCATTTATGCTACATATTTTTAAGTAAATTTTTATGTAATACTAAAACTTTTTAAACCTTTAAAATTAGAAAATATGTAATACCGTTTATTTTAAAATTTACAGAGTTTTTTATGAGATTCCTTGTATGATTCAATAAATTATTTTTAAATTTATAAAGTTGTAAGAATCTGTTTGCATAATTAGGTTTATGATTCTTACTTATCATGAAGTTGAAAACAGAATAAGAGCATTTTGTTAATGTTGCTATATATTCTGACGTCAATATCCAACATTTTAATGATTATTAGCGCGTAAAAATGTTATTGTAGCCATTGCATCATATCGTAACTATATGATGTCATGAAGCAAAGTTTGCCGAAATGCGGATAGAGTTGTACCGTTTTAAAAGTAGTTCAATTTTATTAGCAGAAAAAAGGTAGCGCAAGAAGCTCGTTAACAATAAAACGTTTTGTAACAAGTGAGTGAATAGCGGTAAAACATGAGAAGTGGGTAAAAAAAACTTTTAGCTCTTAAAACATTTATGAACCATAGGTAGTTTGATCCGACGATTCATAAATCTGAAAAATGAATCGTTTCCTAATGTGTTTCGTTCAATTGACTGAATAATTAAAAATTTTTTCATTCAGGATAATTTCATTAATTGGACACGGCTTTTCATTTGCGCAAAAACAATGAGATAAGAAATTAAAAATTTGTAGAAAGCTCGGTTAAGCATAAAATAATAAATGGGATGCTTTATGCAACGAGTACTTTTCAAGAGAATTTCAACGAAATTAGTCATCCCGAAGTTTGAAATTTTCCTTATAATACCGTGAAACGAAAATGCTGCCAAATGCATTTGACAAAGAGATTTCAATTAAAGTGTAAAATCTGCATATGTGGAACATTAAAATCTCGTTTAATTATCATATTTACGAGAAGCTCCGCCTGAAAACTTCCATCACCCACATTGTTGATCCGAAATTATACATAACGGTATCCTATATCTCAAGCAAAAAGTATGACAATAATAACGTGGCCATCGGTTATAGAGTGCATTATAAGTAAAATGTGCTATTAAAATCATTGTCCAGCATTAAACTTGCAACAATCGGTCCTCTTAAGATAAAAACACAACGATCTCATTATAATTACTCATTACTTTTAGGCAACACTTCCTAAAATAACTCCTTAAAAATCATCCGCTAAAAAAAGAGATAGGAAAAAAAAGTGTCAGTAAAACTCACCAAGATGCGGGGTGAGAGGCTGCAGGGGCAAGCCTTCGACGAGGGCGAGCCAGAAGAGGAGCAGGGGCAGAGCTGGTCGCATGGTACGTGGTGGGCCTCGTGGGGTCGAGGAGCGCCGCTGGCAACGCTACCTGTCCCCAAGCAGCATCGCCACCGTCGCTGACTTTGCTGTCGATGACGACACTGCCGCTACTACTCCGCCTCCTTCTTCCTTCTTCTCCAATGGCATCCCACACTCTCTGTATATATCTTTCTCTCTCTTCTTTCTTCTTCTTCACACTCGCGCACTATCACTATATATATATATATTTATATAGACAAAGTCTGTTGAGCAGAGCGCGCAGGGGGCCCGCCTCAGGTTAATGCGCTTTTATTACCGGCTGGCTCCTCGGCGGCAATGGCACATATTTCCCAGCACCTCGTCGGCTGCAACAGAGAGAAAACCGAGAGCAAATAAGAGACAGCCGCGCGGCCGAAATATAAAACGTACACTGATCGGGGATATGGTTATAGGTGTATATAGCGGAGAACGCGCACGAGGTTCTTTTTCCCCCCTACTCCTGCAGGCGAGAGAGCGCGCGCGGGAGAACGACAAGGAAAGGCTCTTTTCGACCTTTTTCGCTGGCTGCTGCTGGCTCTGCGGCCGCGCGTACACGCGCTAGGTGAACGTGTGCGCGCTTACGGCTCTCTCTCTCTCTCTCTCTCTCTCTCGTTTCAACGTGAGGAGGAGAGAAGTGGGAGAAAGGAGACGAGTCGCGCCCGCGAACGCTCGTTATGTATTGTAAAAAGAGACGAGAGACCTCGCGAGAGCTTGTGTCTGTATGTGTATATATAAGCGAGGAGAGGTAACTATATGTATGAACGGCCGAACGACTCTTTTGAAGGACCGCGAGAGATGATGAGCGTCTCGAGGTCTTTCGGCTCTTAAATCTACGCCGGACACAGGTAAACGCCTCTATATATGCTGGCCTGTGTGTGTGTGTGTGCGTGCACGTGTACCGAGAGCCCGCACGCTCGGGAAAGTAGTCTAATAGCTATTACCGCGCGCCCGTGTGTGTAGGAAGCGGAGAGGAAAAAACGCGCGCGCTTCTTTGCTGCTTTGTTTGCTCGCGCGACGATGGAAATTATGCCTGACTTTTTCTCCCTCTCTCATCATCGGTTCGCAGAGAGAGCTAATCCATTTCTTTTGTTTTCGTGTATAACGGATCGGGAGCGCGCGCGCGCGCGGCTGTTGCGAGGAGGAAATGAACTTGAACCACTTGATATCGGTGAGGCAATAATGAAGCTAGTTTTCTGATGAGGCCGCGCTGTGTGTGTGTACGGAATTAGCTCGTGTGAACTGCGATTTTAGATAGCGCTTTTCTTCGCTGAATTCATTTATTGGAAATGGTCACGGTAAATTCTCTGTTATAGCGCAAGATCGAAGCGATAAAAGGTAGAAAGAGGTAAAAATGTTATTTGGACAAATTTTTAATTTTACGGTCTTTGAACTCTCTTTATGGGAGATTATGAAGGTATAAAAAAAACTATTTCCGAGCTCAGTTTAGAGCTGAAACAATACTCTGCCCAGATGTGTTCGACGCTTTTATGGCACAATTTCGTCCTTTAATATCTAGTAGGATCTATAGCAAACCTTTCTAAAATTGATAGGCTACGCTATACCTTAATCAATTCATTAAATTTCATTCATTATAAATTTATTATATTGATAGCTGCCGAGCGCTCGTATGACAATAATGTCGTAAATTAATGATGCGAATAAATTAAAATGGGAGTGCCGTATTTGAACGACGAATTTTTACGTTTTCCTGCAATTTTTAAATTAAAATTGGTAATTTGTGAAATTCATTTGCTCTACATCGATAACATATTTAAGACACGTAATTATAGTAAAGCACAACTTATAATAAACGCTGTTTTCAAACTAATCAATAGTTCGTTTAATTAAATATTAATTTTTAAACTATGAATAGATGACATGACCGTAGAGTATTAAACATTTTATCATTGTAACAGGATGAGAAAAAGTTTTGGAAAATTTACCAAATTCCAAAGTAATGTAAAATGCAAAAAAAAAGTTGCTAACTTTCTGATAAATATTCCACCATTTTTAGTTTATTAATTTTTTCCGTTTTAATTGTCTAGTTTAATTTTCAAAACTTTTGCTCTTCTTCTCAACATCAATCATTGTAGTGACAACGATTAATCACATATTACGTAGGAAATAGCAGTAATTTTATTATCGTGAATTCAAATACTGCATTTACTGTTATAGTCGCTGTAATTTCAAACATATTAGAATGTCACTCTGGTTTACTAGGCTATCACAATTATTTTCTCAGCGAAATGTTCTCCATGTAATCTAGTCAACTTTATGACAGATATGTGGTGACACAATACATATCGTGTTATTTTGAAATCGATAGCATCGTCAAATTTATTACTCTACTATCAATTACAACTGGGTGTCATTTATTACCTACGCGAAAATAACGTGCATAGAAAGTACAATGCATAGAAAATGATAACTTCCCAAGTTCAGATCTCACTTTACATGTTTTTAAAAAATTTTCATAGCTTTGACATAACTTGTTTTTGATTCGTTTTAATAATAATCACTCAAAAATTTAAATTTTAAAATAGCAGCTAGCGTCGAAAGTGTAACTTTATTAGTCAATTAAAAAGTTCCTTCTTTGAGTTGCAGACTCAAACTTCTTTCAAAAATAATTAATGCAAAAATCACAGCTTCATGTTGTGAATTTTTAATTAGCATATGTTTTACTGGAATAAACTGTGATACTATTAAACTGTTAATTACACTAAGTCTTTTTTTTTAACATACATAAAACATGTTTCTAAAATTTGATTACAAAAAATTAGTTAATTCATTGACTTACATCACTTACTAATTATAATAATATTATTAACATAAATGATACAAATTACATGATTGAGATAATAAGAAAATAATATTTGAATAAAGGGAACCATAAAATAATAAATAATTTATATTTTTAAATTATACTAATTAAAAAAAAAATAACACTTTCCCGACAAAAGTTAAAAAATATTACCAAAAGTAAAAATCTTTCATTGTTGCCCACGTGCAAAAAACTATTTCCTAAAATTTCCAAACTAAATTATTCGTCATGCCTCGTTTCCTAACCGCGAAAAACCTGTATTTTATCAAACCTCAGCAAACGCCAAAAACATAAAAAAAATCCGATGATATCACTAGCTAATTTCCATGACCCACATTTCACCGTCGAGAGCATTTAAGCAATCACATCGCTCGCTTACGTTCGCTCTTACATCCTCCAAAGAAAGAAAAGAAAGCAATCGATAGCACACTTCGATCATGACAAAGCCCCCTATGCCCGCTCAATAAACCGACTCCCGAGCCGCTCTGAACCGAAAAAGTGAAATTCACAGACGAATACTAAACAAAGCGCGTGGGCGGTTTCGAAAGGCTCGCTCCCTCTCCTATACTCCGCGTCTCCTTCGCCTAGACACACTCCGCACTCCACATCCACCCAATGCTCGTCAAGGTAACGCGCGCGCAACATCGCGAATCCAGTCGCGCCTAGTGAGAGAAAAACATATTTATACAGACATCGAGAGGCAAAAATGCAACGGAGTTGCGAGCGCGCTCGTTTCGCAGGAGTAGCGAGAGAAAAAAAGGCCGGTCTAGCGCATCGGCGCGTGACGCACGTGAACGTATAGAGGCCGGAAACGCTCGCCTGGGAGAGGATGTAGTAACGCGCCGGTGAAATTCGCGAACGCGTAATTCGCGAGCGCGCAGGCAAGGTCATTCGTTTTTTTTCTACTCTCCTCTCCTCGCATCCTCAGTGTGTGTATACAACTGCGTTCTTATCGCCGGCTCGGCGCGCGCTTCTATTATTCTTACGTAAGCGCGCGGATTTTCATCATTAGAAAAAAAAAAGAAATAATAAAAGAGAGGAGCGAGCGCACACGGAGAGCGCTGCACGCACGGCGAGGCATTTAATTGCGGCAAAAACGTGCGAAGTGCAGCGCAGCGTGCGGAGAAGGGAATTAGGCCAGGCGAACGCGCAGCGTAACGTTACGCGCGGCTCTCATCGCTTTTTTTTTTCTTTTTGTCGTCTCATTCAGGCCGAGACAAAACGCTCGCTAATGAATGCCGATACTTTTCCCGTTCGGCTCTTTCTTCTTCTATCGGCTGAATCGACTCGAAGGTCCATTCATTACGGATCGCCGGCGTCCCGTCATCTCGGGCACAGCTGTTTTTTGTTTTGCCTTTTTCTTTTTTTTTATTTTCACCTCTAGGCCCTTTGTTGCGCCTTCGGTTAATTATACACGGCGCGATTTTTGTACACGCGCCGTTTTCCCCTGTACGAGAGAGACTTTTTCTTTTCTCTTTGTTGCGCGAGCCAAAAGCGTTTATGCGTGGACGAAATAATGGTTAAATGCACAGCGCGCGCGCGAGCTCGCACTGCACTTTGTGCTTAATTTACGGCGCGGAATTTCGTTGCTCAAGAAAGGAAAGATAGTTTTCTCGGGCTTGCTCGGCTCTCTCGCTGCGCGCGTGTAGGAAGTTTTAATGCTGCCTTTTGTTTTCGGACTAATTTTTTGCGGCCGCTTGCCGCTGTCATGCCCGGGATCTTTATTGTCCCGAGTTTTTAATGGGTAATTAGCGGAGATCTTTGCGCTGAGCCAGCTCGGGGCTTTTAATGCCGTTTGGTTTTTGATTATTTTGCGCTTTTCGCGATTTACGCGTTTATCGATTAGCGCTGGTGTACGATCGAATAGGCGAATTGTTAAGTATTTTCTAATATGGAATTTCGAAATTACTTTTTAATATTGAATGAGATAATATTAATGTAGGGATTCTTGATTGAATGCATTAAACTTTCCCGATAAACTCGGGTTATTATTGTAGTGCAATTACAGGGAATCCAATACATGTCAATTACAAAATTCAAGTAGTTATGAAACTGCATTATTACTTGCGTGAGTGATGGAATTCTAGAAATTTAAAGATTCTAGGCGTTAAGATAATTAATTGCGTGCCACTGACTGATAGAATCATCGCTTCTAAGAGTATTAGACGAGTAAATTAAAAAAAAATGTTTCATATCCTGTAGTGTCTGATGAAAAAGAAATAAATACGTGAAAGTAAATAGTTGCGATGCTTTTATACAATCAAAACATTATCCTTCTCACTATATTTATAAAATTATAAGTACACATACAACAATTAAAAACATTCTAAATAAAAAGTATTAAAAATTTTCAGCAAAAAATAAATTTTACGTATTTACTTAAAAAGAATACCCAAAAGTAGAATAAAGCGATAAACAAATAAAAAAAAAAAAATATTTATAAAATTAAAGCATAATCCTCATCCCAATCCAAGCCCCGAATCAAAGCAATTTTTCCGCGCAAAATTTTCAGCGCAAAATGAAAATCGAATTCCCGAACAATGAGCAAACACAGAGCCTCCCAAGCAGCCCTCTCAAATCCGATCCAATTAAACAGAAATGAGAAAAGATATATATTTCACGGTCCGCGCAAACGGGCGCGAATATAAACGCCGGGGAAAAATCAATATTTATTTACTACTTCGTTATAATTATCTGCTCGTATCGCTTTTTGAGACAAATAGGGAACATTAACCCCAGGCCGCAGAGCCGCGGCGTTTCAATTGCCGGCGCTGCCGCCGTGTGGCCATCCAATTACCGAGCACCGGTCAACGATGCATATTATAATTCGCTCGTTTATATATATAGGTAAACGCGCGGAGGGTATAAGCCGAGGTTTTAACCCTTCGTTAATCTAGTCGCCGCGAAATAGATATAAATGGACTTTCGCGCCGAGTCCATTGTGTCGAAATGTTGCCAATTGTATAAAGGATGTTCGGCTCTTGCGCGTTTCGTTAATAAATCACGCAAGCGTGTCTCTTTGTAAAGGCATTTTTACGGACGTATCGATGATTTCGACTTGCTTCTATTGTTTTCAAATGGCACAATGAGATTTTTGCGCTCTCTCGCCTCTTTCGCTTATGCCTACGCTCTGAAGATCTTTGCCGAGGTTCTCAATTGACTTTTCATGCGCGGATTAAGTTTAACTAATTAGTCTTATTTGTATAAGCTGAATTATTAAAGCTTTGGGACGGCGCATTATTTGCTTTCATTATGATGTTAGCAATAAGTACTAAGTAAATAATGCTGCCAACTAACTTTTATTAAAAAAAGACTGTTTTATCTGCATACAGCGTGTAATAATATTACACTAACAATTATTGTTATTTGAATTTCCTTGTGGATTTTAGACAGTTTGCTTTTATCCAAATTTATGAATTTATGAAAGGTAAACATTGAATTAATTCAAAAAGTACTCATGTGATTGAAGTTTGAAGTTAAAGTTATAAAATGATTTGAATTCAACTTCGTTTGAACTAAATTTTAAAATTAATCTTTAAATGAGATCAAATATTTATGTCCTTATCTAATCAACATTTTTGCTATGATGAATAAAGTAAGCACTTTGATGAAAAATTAATAATAAGTATGTATATAAAAAAATAAAAAATTTTTATTAGTTTTTGAAAAAACTTTGATATAATAACAACAATTTTAAATTATAAAAGAAAATTCAACCTTATTTCAATTTTTTGTAATTTAAAGCTTTTTCAAAAAATATTCTATATGTATTTCTTAAATTCAGGGAACGCTATTAAACGAAAATTTTGATTATACAAGAGCAGAAGAATCCAATCGTTTCTTAAATAAATAGTAATTGTTCTTTAATAAAATATTTTTGTAGCATATTCAATACAAGCTTATAAATTACTTTATACTTAATTTTGATGAGATTACCTTAGAATATCGTACCTTATAATATTGGAATTCAATAAATTAATAATAGTTTATTATTGTTGTTGTTGCTCTTTTATTTTATATTATTAAAGCAATAATCTGTTTCAGTCTTCCAGTTATCGATTATCAATATTAGATAGGTTATAAATAATTTTTACTGTTTAGGTTCAATCCTAATTCATAACTTTCATAGCAATCTCAATTCAATAATCTTTAAATACCAGATAAATCCTGCTAAAAGTGGTAAAATATTTTTTATTTCACGCTTTATACAATAATTGTCACTGAAAAGTAATTAAAAAACTTGTATTAAAACACTTGTAGATATGAAATTTATAGTCAAAGATTGATTCAATTTTAGGAGTATGTAACGCTTTTAATTTGCTATTATACTAGCATAATTTAATAAGCATATATACTTATGTCACTTTATGAAGAATTATTCTTACTTTTTAGTCTTTATAACAATAATACCAAACAATTCTGATTTACTTTTATTGACTGTTACAAAGATTGTACAATTTAAAGCCAGTACTTACTTTAAAAGCACATCACACCTGTTATTTCCATCTATCTCGCCCTTATCCCAGTCAATTTACAAACCCAATTTAAAGCGGGCTCACAAAAAAGCCATTTTTTCAGCTCGCACCTATATGTCATCCCGACAAAAAAAGAACAGAGGGTGTCCTGCGGGGGCGCCACATAACATACTACCGCCTTAATTCACGTCTTTTCGCCACTTGTGCATTCAAGACAGCAGCGTAAATGACGAACGACGAGCCGCCTCCCCCCCCCCCTTTCGCACCTCTCTTTCTCTCCCCCATTCTAAACGAAACTTGGACGAAAGAAAGTGAGGGAGAGAGGCGCGGGCGGTTAAATGGCCCGACTAAGCCGCGCCTTGTCGTCGGCTTCCTCCTTTTTGCGCGAGCGCTGCTTTTCCCTCTCGGCTCGGGAGTAAAAACTTGGATAACACTGTAAAACAGTTGCTCCAAGTGCTCTTAGCTGGGACTACAACGCGCGCCTCTAGACTCGAAAAGCAACGGGGGCGCCGGGAAAACGCGAAAACAAGGCCGTGAGCGCGCGCGCGCGCGGCGAACTTTTCTACCGAGACCGAAAACAATAACGCGCGCCGCTTCCGGCTCCATCGGGCCCCTAAAATATTCCCGTCGGCCATTATTATTTAAAAGCGGAGAGCCGCAGCGTTGGACGCTGTATGACTGGGCGACTGCGCGCTATATAGCGCGTATGTGTGTGTAGGTATATATCCTGTGTGTGACTCTGCGTGCTCGGCGGAGCGAAAATTTTGAATCGTCAGCCCCCCATGAATTTCGATTCGGTTCGTGGATGGCGGCCGAGTCTGGCTGGCTCTCTGTGTGCCGGAGAGTCGAACTTGGAATTTCGGAACAATGAATGGAGGTGTTTGTAGCACGGAAAGGGCTTCCTTGTCCGTGTCGGATTACCCTGAACTTTGCGCTCGCGCGCGCCTGAACTTTCGATAAAAGAGTGCCGACGCGCTGGCTGAGCGGATGGGTGAGTGACTGAATGAATGATTTTTTTTTTACTGATTTGATTGGCTGTTTCTTCGTTTTAAATTTATTTTGGAAATTATAAGGAGCTTTTTTCGGATTGGGTTTGAATTTTGGGTTGCTTAGTGCTTTCTGTTGATGCAATATTGGAAGGCGATAACTCAATGCGGTTTGGGAGATCGTTTAATAAGGAAAGACTGTTACTACGGATAAATTTTAAATCATTATTAATTTTTAAAGAGTATTGCATTACTTAAAAGCTACGTAAGTTGAAAAGTTCTATGAAGGTAAGTTTTTTTTATGAAAATCAAGTAAAGTTTACACGTTGTGGAAAAAACTTTTACCTGATTACTCATGTACTTTAAAACACTTTTTGTGATAGAAGAACGATGTTTATTTTATATTTTGTCATTGTGTTTTAAGTAAAAATGCGTATTTCAATTAATTTATATTATCTACATTTTTTAATATAAAAAAGAAATTACTTTTCAAAGTAAAATTTATTTATAAAGGCGTTATTTAAAAAAGCGTATTTTATAAAAAAATCTTCTGGATATTCAGCTTGGTTTAAAATTTTTTTTAAACTAAAATGAAATTTTCACATTGAAAAAAAAAACATTGAATTTAAACGTATTTCAGAATATTTTATTAGATTATCAATCGAATAACTGAGAGAAGAAACTGTTATGTTTTTTAAGCTCACTTATTGTGTAGTTTTGCACGCATCGTGTGTGGAATTTCAGTATAACAGCCAAATAAAAACAATAAAGCAAGATTTAATCTCATGACGTTCCAGGTTATAAATTTTAACAAATGTCACAGTTCTATGTCTATTGTCATAAAAAAGCTTAAAATAACAGCACAACGGAGACTAAAAACTATATGATTTTTTTTTAATTACGTATAAAATAAAGATAGACGTAAGGTACAACACAATAATTAAAATTATGGAGCGCAACTTATATCTAATTTTCTATTCTTATGTCTGCGATGAGTCACAAGGTTAAAGACCTGTTTAATTCTGATCTTTTCATCAGATTTCTAGGAACTTAATAAAATCTTACGAAGCATTTAAAAAGTCTTCTTCAACTTTAGAAGATACTTTAACCGTTAATTTATTACTTTAATTTTCAAAAAATACACTTTTATCAAATGCTATTTGTTAGAATTTGTAAACACTGTAACCAACCACGTACGTGAATTTCAACTCTTCGCTTAACATTAACATTTGAAATACCGATCAAAAGATCAACCACGAGAAACTGATTCGTTAGTCATAACTTTAACTTACAGCAAGTTCCGAAATATAAAAATTTCACAGCAGCCATTTATTAAATAGCAGCAGTCCCAACCATTATAAAACCGATCCGCTGATAAACCGGGCCTCCCGCATCCAGCATCCAACCACATGATAAACTTCCCTCCCCAAATTCCCCACATCATCCTGCTCATCATCCACATTCGACAATCCTCAAAGAAGCATATACCTATCCCCAGAGTAGATTTTTCCATTCTAGCTCGCGCGCGGCAACGTATCGGTCCCTCACCTCTTGCGCAGGCTCTCCCGTATATATATATACATACACACCCACGTTCTCCAGGCCGCGCTCTTACCAAAGACAGCTCTCGGTACCAGCAGCCGCTCCCCAATCTCGCGCAAAACGCAAGGGAATTAATTGACATTTTACTCAAACTCATATCTACCTCTATACGTGAACGCAGCCGGACGCAGCAGCAGCAGCAGCAGCGGTGGCAGGATCAACGGCAGCATGATTCACCGATGTGTATCCGGTAAGCAGCAGGAGCAGCAGCAGCAGCAGCAGCAACAGCAGTGGCGGCAGCTATACGGCCAGGTAGATCTGGCATCGCTGTAGAGAGGCTAGCCTGTCTCTGTGAGTGTATACCTGTGTGTGTAGCGTAGAGGTGTGTAAGCTTGAGAGAGCGAGCGAGAACCTTACATTCTCCTCTCTCGGCTGAGCCAGCAGCGGCGGCGGCGGCGGCGGCGGCGTCGGCGGCGGCTAGCTATCTCTCTTGGGGATTTCTGCTGCCGCTTGCCGCGAGTTGCGAAAGGAGCGAAGACAGTGGGAGGGAGAGAGACGGAAGGATCACCTTTTTTTTCTCTCTCTCTCTCCTCTCGCTCGTCTGCTCGTCCCGCGCGCTCCTCCGTCTCTCCACATGCATCTATCTACCTTATTTTCTCTACCTCTCCACCTGCTTCTTCTTCTTCTTCTTCAACTTGCTCTCTCTCTCTCTCTCGCGTGCTCCGTCTTGCTGATCTCGCTTGCTTTTTCTCTCCTTTTTTTTATTATTATCCTTCGACTACTCGCGGGCCCCTCATCCTCCCGAGCTGTGTATAAGCGAGAGAGCGCGGCTGACTTTATTACGTGTTACGTAGGAGCTGGCTGCCGCTGCTTTTTTTCTCTCCCGATCCCGGGGCCTCGATCGCCCAGCCAGTTAACGATCTCCCAGGACTTTCCATCGCCGAACTTCTAGATCCTCGGCGCGCGCTTTATCATCAGCTCATCCTCGATCTGCAACCTATACTCACGGCAGTGCATTCCTCATGATGCCAGCATGAACCATCTCTCTCTCTCTCGGTGCGCCTGCACTCGCTGCTTACACAAGTATCCTTTTTCGTTCACGCGCACTGCATATGTATATCTATAACTGCGCTCCTTCGAATCTGGCGGTCGCGCCGTGCGCGTACCCGATCTACTGAGATATATAATACCCCTTTGTCGACACTATACAGAAATTAAAAGGCCACGGCCTCGCGGCTGGGAGTGAAAAGGAGCGTTAAAAGGACGAGAGGCGCTTCGGAGCGTGTCCGTCCAGTAGACAGCCACGGACAGTCTGACTCTCCTGTATATATGCAGGCGCGCAGAGTCCCGAGAGCGAGAGGACTATATGGCTCTTCAGGTGCGACGTCTATACGTGTGTGTATATATACCTACGTGGGAGAGAAGAAGGATAACGCGCCAAGCGGAGAGTATAGCTCTCTTATAGCTGCGCGTTCCGTGCATATATACCTAGAAGCGAGAGAGAGAGAGACAAGTCGAAAAAGGCACGCTGCACATGCACAAAGAGAGAGAGCTGGAGCAGCACACGTGGGCAGGAACGAGGCAGCAGCGGAAGGTTAGTAATTGCACTATGGGCGACACGACACGGCGCTCCTGTGTGTGTACATCAACAACCCGAGAGACAGACCTAACCTCTCGGTATATACAACGCGCGCCCGGAGTCTATGTATACATCCTCGCGACTGAAAACCCCCGAAGCTCACTCGCGATAAAGTATGTGTATAATCTAAGCAAGAGTCCGGAAAAGGCTGCACCTGTCGGCGAGTGTCAGTATGCAGCTGCAGTCTGTCTCGCGGCGCGCGCCGTGTGTATACGTGAAGGGCAGCAGCAGCAGCGCGTGCTGCAAGTCCGGAGTGCAGGGGAGCTCTGTGGAGCTATCGCGAGCGGCGCGCGCTGACGGCGGCTCGGCAGACACTGACTCTCGGCTGGCGCGCGGAGGCGACGCGCGCCTCGGCTCTGCCGTGTGTATATACACAGAGAGAGAGGAGAGAGAGAGAGAGAGACGCAGGAGAGCGTGCGCGCTGAGAGCGAACAGGTCGCGATCAGCGCCGAGCGCGAATGAGGACAACGACTTCCCCCTCTATATACCTACGCTCGCGGCTCCCTCGACTGCACGAGTGTATACGTATATATAAGTGCATGTCTATATGCGTGTGCGGAGGCGCGCGGCTGCTTTCGTCCTGTCGTGAGCGCGAAATGCATGTGCGTGCGGAGAGCGCGCTTTTTGAGGGAGCGCGGTCGGATTGTGGGTACGTTTTTTTTTTTTTTTTTTAGGGGAAAGAAGAGAAAGAGAGAGGTAAATGACCCCGGTAAGGATTGCATGTGCATGTAACGTTTCGGGGGAGGGGTTGGGGTTTGCGAGGAGGGTAGGGGCGCTGAATGGCCCCGCAGGGTGTGAATGAAAGGCTTTTTGGCGAGTTTATGCTGCGTTCTGGGGATAAGGTGCAGGTGTAGGTTTGTGTGTGTGTGTATATATATATAGGTGGACGACTGAAATCCGAGACGGCGATGAGCTTACGTGCTAAGTGGCTGTTTTCATACTTCGGCGGAGTTTCGCTGTTGTTTATGCGCGGAGATGGGCTGGGAATCGCGCGGAGGGCCTGTTTGCTTTTTCGAGGGTTTCAGGCACTTTGTCGGTGTATTGTGAAATTTTTAAGTACGTGTATTAAGCTAGAGTGCTATTAATGTTGTTGAGGTTTTTTCTCTTAAAATTAAGTGTTTTTTCGGTGGATCATAAGCATGTGGCTGTCGAGATGTTTATCTTCATTTTTCTTAAGATTTTATACGTGTTCAAATATTTTACTTTCACAAAAAGATAGCTGAAAATCCCTCTTCACGAAACCATAAGTCGTACCTATTGTTGTTTTCGAAAGAATAACAAATTCAGTCTTATAATAATTTAAATAGTCAATTTTATTCAGTAAACAGTTTCATCGAAATTTGATTTTTAACAAATGATAATAACAATTAAATTGAAAACCTGGCAATTAGATTTTATATTTAACTATCATAGCTATAAACAAAATTTGATTATAAATATAATGACATATCTTATCTACGTCTGCAACTATATAACATAATAGAGCATTTATATATTTGTACATATAAGTACATTGTAAAAGTGTTTCCTATCGTTACTTTTATCATAGGAATAGTATACTCTTTTCAACTGACTAATTTGAATATCAGTTGTTTAATGTCAATTACGATAATACCTCATCCTGTGAAGTATTTTTTTTTTTTTTTTATGAAGCTTTTGAAACCTCTGTGAAGTATTAAAACATTTTGAGTCTCTTATATACTTCCATAAGTAATAATGAAAAACATTCTAATTTTCAAAAAATTGAATTGGTTTGCATTATTGTGAAATTCTCAACTACAACGTCTGCAAACGAAAATAAGATTTATTAGTGTTAAAAACCGTTTGCAAATACAAATTTTCAAAAAAAAAAAAAAAAAGTATTAACAGTTATTTATTATCACTGTTCATGGTCATGTAGCAGAAAAACAATTTAATACGAATACATAATCATAAATTTATGTTTAAAATAATTAGTTAATTATAAAATAATTAACATGGTATGTACTACAATTTTTCTTAGTTAAAATTTTCACCAAATATATACAGGATTTTGTACGAAAAAGCGAAATTTTCGACAGTTTATTTAAACTTGCATAATTAAATAAATTTTTTTAACAATATCTTTTTATTTTATTTTTATTAAGTGTCATAAAACTCTTTAGCTCAAAAAATGTTTCATATTTTAACAATTAGGTATAGGTATGCGAATTAAAAAAGTAATATAAGTCGAGCAATACCGTTTTCTTGTAAATATACTGAATAAAATCTGAACATATGCACATATCAAATAAGTCTTAAGATTATATTATTTAGACTCAGACGCATATTAACATGACCTATGGAAAAACGGTATGTAAATAAATAAATACTAAATCCATTTCTGGAAATCAACATTTATTAATTTAATCATATAATCAGTTTATTTATTCATATTTCTTAATGACAAAAAGGAAGTGAGATTTATAAATAAATATTCGAATAGAGATAAGTTTCGTATAGGCAAATTTTCGTTTATTATTTTAACTGTTATAAATAATTGTATTAAAAATTATTACAGCTCCTGCCGGCTTAAGCACTGAAAAAGACTCGAAAATTCTAGTGAAATTTTGTAGTGAGGAAGTAAACAAGTAGTGTGAAAATATATTCAAAGAAACAGCTGTTAAAATGCAGGAAAATAAAAAAGTGAAAAACACTCAAAAAATGTAAAGAAAAATAAAAAAAATATAAAATTATTAAAAAAAGGTTAAAATAAAAAATAACATACAACGGCGTGCAGATTAAAAAAGTTAGTTTGTAATTTTTGTATACATGATTTGGATTAATAACATTTTTTGTACAATATATTTTGGACGTTATGTATCAAACAATGGTCTTTTTTTATTAAATTATATACGCATAAAAAAATTATACATCATGTTAAAGAATCGCATTATCTAAAAATCTTATCAATTAATATTACTCTAGATTAATTTTTATGTATGTTCAAGTTTTTCTCAATTTTCTCAAAACATTAGCTATCGACTTATATCATTTTTCGGCCCATCTCCTCAATATAATATATCACAATAAAATACAATTTTAGATTAATAGAGTGGAAAATAAATGAAATCAAACTTCAAAATTCAAAGGAGAATTTATTTTAGTAAATATAATAACATATATTGTATATACAAGAATGATTTTATTATTTTTATAAAATAAAAAATAATAAAAATAATTAGATATTTGAATTTATGAGAGTGATCTAAATTAGTTGAAATAGATTTTTTAATCAAATACTTAAGCAAATACTTATTGGAAAGTTGAAATAGCATTTAACATAATATGAAATTAAAATATGAAAAAAATTATTGTGTATATTAATTTAAAAATATGATAATTACTTAGTTTCTTTTACATTTATATTTTCTATAAAAATTATAAGATATTTTACGTAAAAGAATTAATTTTAACCAAGTATAAATAAATGTTATGAAATTTATTATACAGGATATTATTATTGCAATAATGCTTCTACGTATACTGAAGCACTGCACAGTTTAAAAACATTGCAAGGTTGCTTTAAAATTAAAAAAACGTGCTCTGTTTATTCCTACTTGTCACTTTCCGCTCTATGTAAACACTTTTAGCTATCTTGAAAGACAAAAAGGTGGAATCATTCTAATTAAGTAGCGCTTTTCCGCTACCCTACTTTCTGCTCTGTACTTTCTGCACCAAGTCATTATAATTTAACAAATTGGACATCTCATTTTGCAAATGGTTACGGCTTCATATTTGACCTTTTAAATGAGTTATTATAATACAAATTTCTATAATGATCATACAAATAATCCTACAAATAATAATTAAAAAAAGTTGTTAAGAAATTATTACTAATTACAGTGTCGTGATGAAAAGAATACATATATTAATTATTAATGAATTAAATTCTGGTACTATTTTAGAAAAAGGCAACAAGTTATTAACAAGCTTTTGTATGACAATTACATTTCGTTAGCCTATTTCCAATTCATTTTTACTTATAGTTAGATAAAATTATTATCTTTTAATTAATGAATAAGCTACTTTCAGAATCGCATCTTATTTTGCGAAGTTTAAAATCAACAAAAGTTGAACAAAAAACAAAATATAAGAAGTTCCTCTTATTTTGCTCTTTTGCTATATCTACAAATTTTATGTATTTGATTTTTATTTTTTAAATCAATCAATTCTATCAAATTATCAGTTTTTTGAACCTTAGTAATTAGTTCTATTTAAGTAAGTTTAACTCCTTAACCGGCAGTGGATCATATATTTACGAATTGAAATAACTTTAAAAATATTATAGATTCTCAGATGAATATCAGTTGAAATATTAACAATGATCGATCAACGAATAATTTTTCTCCAACCTCTATTATCGATCTCCAACAATTTTTCTGAAAATAAACGCCCGGTTAGAAGACTGAAAATGTTAAAACGTGAATATCGCAACGAAATAGCTTTTATTTCGCCAATCGCAGCACGAATAGGGCAGCAACAATAGCGGATAAAGATGGCAGCCATAACTCTCATCGCTCTTTTATAAAACGGATCGTGTCAAAGTTTCAAGTCGATCGGACAAATGGCTTTCCAGTTTGAATATCACCGCTATGAAAAATGCCGTTTCGAGGAAAACGCATTTCGCAAGTTTTGATGCCCCGTTGAAATACCCTAAAGTGGACGCGAGCATCGGCCGTCTACTGCAATCACAATTCCGATAAAAATATTAAAGTATACATCCACTTTAAGAATTCATACAGATGATAGTATGCAAGAATGACAAAAAAAAAACTATTTTTTTTTTTAATAAATTGGAAAATTGTAGAGTATTAATCTAAAGAGAGAACTTCATAATTTTAATGACTAATGGACAGGATAATAATCTTTGAAAAACTTCGCCGTGAAAACCGGTTATAAGTTATTTTTCGGTTAAATTGATAGGTGAAACATTTATTATTGATTTCACAAGTGTCTTTCAATACTGCAGTTTAAACGTTTATTAATTTGCCGTTTAAACGTTTATGAATTATACTTACTTTTTATAAATAAACAGACTCCATTATATGTTTTAACAAGAATCCGCTACCGAAACAACAATAAAATAATGTTTAAAAAATTAAAAGAACTATTCTAGACCTTTATGTATTACTAAAACTTTTAACCGATTAACAAAATAAATAAATAAATAAATAAATAAAATATATATTATTACTTCATATTACTTTTTAACTAGAACAGATAATAAAGAAAGAATCATTGTATTATTTGAGTCTTTTTTTATTGTAAGTTTGAAAAAAATTAAATTGTACTTTGTCGTAAATGTAAAATAAAGTACACTTTAAGTTGTTTTTTAAAAAGGCCTTAAAGAACTATTTCTTTAAAGATTCATTCTACATTAATGAATTAAATTCGTCTTATGAAAAAACCATCGTTAGTGTCATCTGAGACAATATAAAGGAAATTTTTAATATTTCTTTGGAGAATCGCTTTAAAAAAATAAGTTTTTTCAAACCGTTATGCATTTTATTGGAATGTCTCCTGCAAAGGAAGCACTTCCCGCGTTCGCAGAGTCTTTGTCTGGATCGAGATCCCGTTAAGAAGCAATTTTAAAATTGAAATAGCCATCTAATTGACGGTGCTGTCACAAATAAGCGTCTTTGAAAACGCGAGTGCGTTAACATGAAAAAGGCTTCCGTAAAAAAGGCGCTTGTGAAATCTGAGCTGTTTTTACGTGGGTGGAGCTTCCGCAAGCAATAAGCGGTTTTAAAATAAGAATACACGCAGTTCACATGTAGGTAAGGCTCATAAAAACGTGCAGCCGATATCTAAGAACCTTTGCATGACTGAGCCTCTTGAGGAAAAAAGTATTTGCTAAATCGTAAAAGGGAGGAGGAGAAAAGAAAGTGAGAAAGGTCGAAGGTAAAGGGGACTGTATAGGTATATACCTGCAGAAAATAAAAGAATGTGGAAGAATGTAGAAGCACGAAATTGTACTACGTTAAAAGTTGAAATAAATTCTTAATCTTTGAGGACAGAAAAAAGAATGAAATAATCGATAAAATTTATAAATATTATTTGTACTAATTTTCCAGAAAATTTTTTACTATACAGAATTTTAAAAGTATACATTTTAAAACCCAATTTCAATTTTCGAGCATGGCTTTTAAAAGGAATATTTTGAAAGATAGCTTCAATAGCTATTTCTTTGATAAACAATTAACTTTGTATCAAGTTTTACTATAACAATATGAACTAGAAAAAACAGAAGAGAAATGGAAATGATACTGTTACATATTATTATGACAAGACCTACTGCAGAAATAAATATAAATATTTATTCAATTTATTCAGGTTAAAATTAAATTTGTTTTAAATAAATTACTTCTTTTTTTTTGAAAATTTCTGATATTAGAATATTGAATCAAAATATATAGAAAATAAAATTTATAACATTTATCATATTTAAAATAGCTGTGATCTTAAAATGTTTTTAATTATTTTGAATTTTGATTTAAAATCTTCTATGCTATAATATAAATTAAAAATAGCTTTTTATAACTGTATGTATAATAATTAGAATATATAATATAATGAATGTTACTATCAAAAGTGTTACTTCATTTCTCGTTTAAAAAAAAATCTGTAGCATTTTAATCTATTTGAAAAGTGGAACTACTTGAGTTGGTCAAGCTACCCAAAAAGTCGAGCTATTGGCATGAAAAACAATTACTTAACATTTTCTATTTCTATTACTTAACCGAAATTTATGCGTAAATTTTTTGAGACGTTATAATTTTTTTTAAGTAATCTGTCTCGACCTACTATACTCGGTTCAAGCTCGTCGTCCAGAATTTTAAATTGAATAATTTTATTTTTTGAGTACTCGCACGCTTTTAATTATTATACACTAATAGTAGTAATAATAATAATAATAATAATAATAAATTTGTGGCTTTGATTTCCAGTAAAAAGGTTTACAATTATATATCAAAAACAATCTTACTGATAAAACAATGCGTTTAATACTGAAAAGATTGAAATAAATCTTAAATACATTCAAACTTTATGAGATCACATGAAACACTCAATAATTTTAATCCAAAACACTAGGCGCATACGTGTAATTACGCAATAACCGAATTTCAGAATCGTTTTAGCGAAGAACTAACCCGTTACAATGCAGCGGCTTTTACTAGTTCATTGTTCGGACTATAGCAGGAATATTCAGGACTTCCGTCAAAGCATAATTTACAAATTAGATTCAATAAATCAGCGCTGAAGCATCAAAGAGGCTGCGATTGAATCGCAACTATAATTCACTGACCGCAGCCCGCTACATAGCAAGTTTTGCAAAGGAATTTCAGATCTATGCGTTATAGCAATCGCTCTCCGATGCGTGCGCTTTGTTTAGCTTGTATTGATTATCATACACAAAGAAGCGCCAATCAGCATAGCTATTCACCCATCTCCCAGCTTCTGCGAAATTATTAAAAGTCAAAAGAAACAGCATTTCCTCTTCCCGCATATATCTATACGCTCTCGAGCCATTATAAACATTTATCTCTGCGGCAGCAGAGAAAAATACTGCAACCTCGAGATAAAACACGGCGACGATTTAAAAGAATGTTATTCCGAATACTCGAAGCTATATACGCGAGGCACACTCGACTTCTCTCCTCTCGACAATCGAATGTACAATACAGAGATTTTCGCGGCGGTCAGCAAAAGAAGCGCGCGTCATCTCGGCCCCCGCGCGTCAAGTAAATTCGCGCAGCGTCTGCACTTTGGGAGTTTCGGCCCGCGGAGAGAAAGTCTTCTTCGAACATCGCTTCCTTCTCTTATTTTCTCGCTTTTTACGAGCGCGCTCGCGCCGATTTCTCGCTTTTAAAGAAGAGGAGAAGAGTCCCTTTTTGTACAGCGAGCGACCACGCGTCGTTCTTTCATCCTTTTTCTTTTTTAAACTGGTCTCTTGGCTTTTTTCTTCTTTATTAGCGCGAGCCGCTGACAGGGCTGAGGAGCTCGGCAGTCAAAGCCCCTTGACACCTGCGAGCGGACGTTAGCGTCGTCTATAAATAAGTACGATTATTCACCTTTCACTGACGTTCATTGGATCCTATACTTGCTTTTTCCTGAAATGTGCGAATGATGCTGGTGTGCGTATGATGTCTCATGGGCGCGTGGAGTTTTTGTGAGCTCGGTTTGGGCGAGAGACTTGGAAATAGATAAATCACCGAGAGCGTGATTGATCTTTTCGAGATTATTTTGGTTTTCCGGAGAATTATTTTGGAGCTGGTAAAGAAGTTAATAAAGAGATTTTTCAAATTAGTTATTTAAAATGACGTCTTGTTTATTTATCACTATGCATAATTATGTACAGTCTTTTATAAAATTGATTGCTATAAGCATTTTTTACAAAACATTTGATTTTAATAAATTTTTTCATTCCTAAAGGTTGTGATTAAAGTACACTATTTTTCCGCTATTTTTTTTAAGTCTATATAAACAATTTGAATATTATGTCCTCTTTATTTACAAATATAATTCTGATTTTATTAGAATTTTGTCATACTCAAAATAAATAAGTGACTTTCAAAATAATATTTTTAGAATAAATTCGTTCGATCCAATAATTGATTTGACAAGTTCTTTTATAAAAAAAAAAGAAAAACGTGAAAACAAATTTTTTTAGAAAGTCTCGTATTTCGAGTATTTTTTAAGAAGGTCTGGAAAATTATTAATTTTTTTCCTTTTAAACTTAAGTATTTTGAGTATTACAAACTTCTATTATTTGTCATCAAAAGTCAATAAAAATAAATTTCATAAGTCGAAAACTATTTTTATAATACAAATAATTTCTTTCATAGAAAGAAAAACTTAAAGCCTAATAATCCGCAGCATTGCTTGCCAAGTAATCTCGGCGACCAATATTTGAAGCTTGTTTATTTTGAATAGCTTCCAATTTCGGACATTCCGTAATCCTGTGACCAAGACCACCACAATAACTGCATCCTTGTTCGTCTGTAAAATATAATTACATTGTTAAAATCTTCTGGTGTTTGTTTAATACTATAAAATAAAAGAAATTTAGATTTACCTCCGACATTGAGATACTTCTCGTTGTCTGAACACAGTTCAAGTAAGAATGGAGGAATCTTTTGCTTGGCTTCTCTGAGTAAATGTTTTAAGTCGAGAAGAACGGATTCATCATTAGATTTATTAATGAACGTCGTGGCGATTCCAGTACGACCAGATCGCCCAGTTCTACCAATTCTGTGTACTAATGAATGAAAAATTAAGTATTAAATTTGTGATTTTTTATTCTGGATTAAAACTATCTAATCATAATATATTCACCATAATTTTCTACGTCATCTGGCATATCATAATTGATGACATGTTGAATATTAGCAAAATCAAGTCCTTTTGATGCTACATCTGTAGCAACTAAAACGTCTTTCTTACCAGCTCGGAATGCTTCTACTGATCTTGATCTCTCCTCCTGATCTAAAATAAAAATGTACAATTAAAAAATATAAGATTCGACATTAAAAAATCGTAAATTTGTAAAAGAAAAATGTAATACCTTTTCCACCATGAATGGCAACTGCTTCAACCGCTTTTAGTAAAAGATATTCATGAATAGCATCAACATCTTGTTTCTTTTCAGCAAAAATAAGAACTGGAGGTGGTGTCTTTTTAAGGCATTCTAAGAGATAAACAATTTTAGCCTCTTGTTTTACGTACTCCACTTCTTGAATAACGTTCATAGAAGCAGCTCCAGCTCTTCCAACGTTAATAGTTACAGGTTTTACAAGAGCAGAGCGAGCAAAATTTTGAATTTTCTTTGGCATAGTAGCTGAAAAGAGTAGTGTTTGTCTTTGACCCTAAAACATGAAATAATTTATCATTCATTTTTAATAAATACCATTTTATACATTAAATATTTTAATATGATTTTGAGATATACTTTAAAGAATGAAAATATTGTTCGGACATCTTCTTCAAAACCCATATCAATCATTCGATCTGCTTCATCCATGCAAAGATATCTACATACACTCAGTTTCACCATTTTTTTATCTAACATATCCATCAGTCGACCAGGTGTAGCAACCATTATGTGTACTCCTCTAAAAATATAATATTAAATTTTTATTCTATTGCAAAAACTTAAAAAGTTTAAAATTATAAATAATTATAATTTTAAAATTATAAAAAATAAACTAACCTATTAATTACTTCTAGTGATTCTGATACATTTATTCCACCTATAGCAAGACAACAGCGTATTTCAGGGCAGTTGTAACGTCTTAAGCTATTAGTGTAATGTTGTATGATATCATATGTTTGTTTTGCCAATTCTCTGGATGGACATATAATTAGACCTAGAGTAAAAACAAAATATTATTAAATTTATTATAATTCTAAATTAATCCTTAAATAATAAGAAGCATTTCACGTTACCATATGGTCCTTCATTTTTACCAAAAGGTAGAGCAACCTCTTGTTCTAGACAAAACATAATAAGGGGCAAAACAAAGACCAATGTTTTACCACTACCAGTAAATGCAATACCTATGATATCTCTACCAGATAATCTGTAAATCATAATTAAAATATTTAGAAAAAGTAAATTAAAATAGTTGTATTAAATTTTAGGAGCTAAGATACTTACACTGCTGGTATTCCTTGAATTTGTATGGGAGTTGGTTTCGTTATTCCTTTTTGCTCTAAACCATACAAGATTCCTTTATGAAATTTCATTTCTTTAAAAGCTCGCAATGGTGGTGGTACATCTTCACCTTCAACTGAAATACCAAACTTTTTCCTTATCCTTTCGTGTCTTACTTCATCAAAATTTAATATAACTCTTGGTGGCCGCCAACTTGTTTTAATAGGATCTGTGTACTCTATACCCTTGGCTAATTCAGCAACTCCCATCAAAGCTTTATTTTCAGCAACACTTTCTAAAATTTTTTCTTCTTCCTTCAGTTGTTTTTCCATTGCACTTTCCTTTTTAGCTAACAAAATAAAAATATTATTGTTTTATTTCAAATTATTAGATAATTTAAATGATTTTTACAACCATCATTATAAATGATTAGAATTATAATAATCTTACCTTCAGCCAATTTTTTTAATTCGGTGTGCTGATCCAAAAGAGAAATATTTGATTTCCTTCCCCATACTTGTATATCATCGTCTTCTCCATCATCTCTTTCATTTTCACTACTGCTTTTACCAGTTCCGTTAATGCCATCTTCTTTTAATTGACCAAGTCTTCCTAGTTTAGCAAAAAGCTGTTTTTTTCTTTCTTTTACAGGAACATAGGGAACATATTCATCATCAGATTCTGATCCATTCTTTTCTTCTCTTCGATACCTCTGTTAAATAAAATTATAAAGTTATTCCACTACGTTTAGTAGAAAGATTTGGATAAGGAAAATAATAATTTGACAAACCTTTGCTGGTACAGGAGATTTGCGATCTTCTGTACTCATTCTGAATTATTGTTTATTTAAGCATATGTCAAGACAATAACATTTGGTAGAAATCTGTTTAAAAATAATTAAAAATACGACAAAGTTATACTGCAAACGTCAAAACAGTTTAGCGTGCAGCTGGACGCTGATACACTTAACCTAACCTTACTTATTTTGGAGCTTCGTAGATAGAGCGAGTTAGCGACCTTTGAGAACACCGTCAAATACTCGCACGGTATACGTATTTACAAGTATTTGTATAGTAACCTTAGTAACCCTATAGATCTGTTCGATAAACAAGTTGATTCATCAAATTGTATACAGTTGCTTTCTCCATGATTATATTATATGCTCATAATATAATCTTAGAGAAAGCTTATATGTATGCTTATTCTTATTTTCTTTCTATTCAAAAATTGCCGCATCTTTCTACTTATTTCAGTCGAGTAATATCGATAATTGTTTGTAAAGGGCTAATTTGCCCGCTGAATTAATAAAAAAAAAAAAAAAATATCGATAATTGTAATTTTTGCTTATTGTTATTAGATTATTATTAGTAGTTTGACTATTTTCTGATGCATAGAAGAAGCACTTTATAAATCAATTCTACAATTATGCATAAAATAAATATTATTATGGTTATGTATTATTAGTATTATTTAAGTGTTATATAATTAACCTTTTTAAAATGAAAAAAATATCATTCGGTTATTATTTTTAAAATTAATATTATTTAATAATTTATGAAGGTTTAGAAATAAAATTTCTTTTTTGATCTGTACGAACCAAGGTGTTAATTTTTAAGAATACATTTATTCAGGTATAATGTTAAAAATTAACACCTTGGTTCGTACAGATCAAAAAAGAATTTTATTTCTAATAACCTTCATAAATCGACGACCTGGGAACGATATAACTTCTTACCAGATAATTATTTAATAATATAAAAAGTTACTTTGAAATATCGCGCGTGGCTTACACGTGGCGCCGCCTGTCTCAGAGGTGGCGAACTAAAATGTTAAGCTTGGCTTCACGAAATCGGCCGCTTGTTTACCTTCCGGACGAAAAATAAAAAAAAAATTGGCCGTTTTGGCCTTCTATGAAGTAAAACAAATTTCCATAGTATTCATTAATAAAACAATTTATAATAGAGTGTTCAGAAAATGTTCAAGAATACATTTCAAAGTGGGTTTCTGTCAATTCTCTACAGTATAGGCAGCAAACCTTTACAAATTTGGGACAAAAAGGTTAGAAATGGTCACATAAAAAGAATTACTGACAATGATATTCAAAGTTTGGTTTTGGAAATTTTGGGCAGTAACGTCAGTACAACATATATCACATGTCCTGCTGATCCTAGAAAAACACTAGGAATCAAGTTGCCATTCCTCGTTATGATTATCAAAAATTTAAAAAAGTACTTTACGTTTGAAGTACAAGTGAGTATTTGACCAAATATTTTTTATTATTAAAACAAATTTATTATCTTGATTTTATTAATAAGTAGATTTTCTCAATATTTTATATTATATTGTTTTAGTTTTTATTAGTGTATATACTTTGTATATTATACATTTCAAATAAATATTTTGTTACAAGAGACTGATGACTAATCCGTGCTTTAACAATTGAAAATTATTTCATTAAATTTATAAACAAGGAACTAATATTTCTTTAAAAGTTAGAATAATTAAATAATTAGAAGATGCAATCCTGTAAATTTAATTATTATTATTTAGAAATATATACTAAATTTGTATTGAATACACTTTATATTTATACTGCTATATTTATTTTTATTTATTATTAAATTATAATTTAGAACATATATTTAATGATAGTTTAACTGAGACTCTTAAAAGTGTTATTTAGTATTAAAAATCTTTTTACTGATAATTTTAGATCATAGATGACAAGAATGTAAGGAGACGTTTTCGAGCAAGTAATTATCAATCAACAACAAGAGTAAAACCGTTTATCTGTACAATGCCAATGCGACTCGATGATGGATGGAATCAAATACAGTTCAACCTAGCAGATTTCACACGGCGAGCCTATGGCACAAATTATGTAGAAACTTTGAGGGTACAAATTCATGCCAACTGCAGAATCCGAAGAGTTTACTTTTCAGATAGGTTGTACTCTGAAGATGAATTACCAGCTGAATTCAAACTGTTTTTGCCTATCCAAAACAAGGCTAAATGTTGATTTTGCACAATGTACCTTGAACCTAGGACTTTTACTCCACATTTGATAGACAATTTTAACTTAAAAACAAATTTATAATAAGACACAGCAAATATAGACTCAAGCAATTCTCGTGACTGAGAACCACTTATACTTGATGTTCACAAGAATAAATTTTATAAATTAAAATAACTTTTTGTTACTAGTTTTGTATTAAAATATTTGTTATTTTTATAGCATATCATTTGTTTTGTGTATCAAGTTTTTTTGCTGTAAAGCCATATAGAGCACGCGATCTTATTTAAATTTAATTTTAGTCATTTGACTAGGTTTATTTATATTACAAAAGGAAAAAATCGTATGTATATCAACTTAAACAAAAGTGTTATTAAGATAAATTTTATGTTGTCAGTAAGTGCCTTGTACTTTGCACACTCATAAACTTTCAATGTAAAAAATAAGAACTTCATAATGTGACTATTTTTTTTTTCAATGAAGAAAAACAACGAAAATCTTTACAACTCGTTATAATTTATTTCAAAAATAAAATGTTTTGTACTCACTCCAATTTGCTGGTTATGAACTACTTTTAATTTTAATATTCTTATACATTCATTTTAAGTCTTTCAGTTTTCACTAATCATAGGTAAAAATATGTTTACGATTTACATCATCTAAAATGTTTTATTAATTAATAAATTTGATTAAACTTGATTTAAAACTTTAAGAAATAAAATATAGTATTAATTCCCTATATATTTTAGAATTACTTATTTGAAGAAATACTTAAATTTTTACAATTCGTTCAAAGACTATTTGTGAAGGAATATGTAACAAAAATATTTAATAAAACAGATCTTTCAAAAGATTTTTATGTATTAATATACATTATGAATTAATTTTTTAATTAATTTAAAATTCATAAATTAATTTTAATTATTTTTTAAAATTTTTTATTTAATTTAAAAAGAAAATTTTAATTTTAATCTTTGAGAAAAAAATAGATACTTTTATTTTAATAAAAATAATTTTTTAATAAATTATATTCATAAAGCATTAGAAAGAGAAGTTGCTTCAAATTCAATTTAATATATAGCTTAAGAGAAGTTTTGAAAAATAAAAAGTGATAACACAAATTATTAATTTTAATTTATTTCAAAGTCAAGATAATACTATTGTAAATTTATGCAAATTTATATGAATTATGAAGTAGACTTACTTCCTTGCAATAATGCAAAAATGAACTTTCCAGTTTGTAATTTTTCTATGCTTCTATAGAAAACTGTTACTTATACTATTCTTTTTGTAACAGCAAGTTATAAAAATATAAACAATGTGGTTAAAATATATAACAGTACTTTACATCATTTCAATTATTGGTGTTTTCGCCGTAAATGAACGTGAGTTTAGTTTCGAATTTAATTTATTTAAAAAATAAGATTTATTTAAATCATTTAAGAAAAAAACAAAACTTATTAGAAAAACATGTTTCGTCTAGTGATAGAGGAGAATTCTAGAGAAGAGCGAGTTAAAAGATCAATGCCTGGAATCTTAGATAACATCGCCATAAAAGAACTTAAGGCACAATTGGGTAAACGGTCGATTATCAAAACCGCGGAGAAAATCGGCAAATCAGAATTAAGAAAACATTTAGGTAAAAGATCGGTTATGGAAATCATGGAGGAAATCGGCAAATCAGAATTAAAAAAACAGTTAGGTAAAAGGTCGGTTATGGAAATCATGGAGGAAATCGGCAAATCAGAATCAAAAAAACAGTTAGGTAAAAGGTCGGTTATGGAAATCATGGAGGAAATCGGCAAATCAGAATTAAAAAAAAATTTAGGTAAAAGATCGGTTATGGAAATGATGGAGGAAATTGGCAAATCAGAACTTAAGAAACCTTTGGATAAAAGATCAACTACCGGAACCGCAGAGAAATTTGCAAAATCGATTCTCAAAAAAAATGTGGGTAAAAGATCGATTATCGGAACCGTGGAAGATAAAGTAGGATCAATGTTTGGAGGATTTGAAAAGTCCATAGCTGAGGCTCTTAAAACTACAAAGGATACGTTCAAACTTGGTGCTACGTTGTATAGATTAGGCTGAAATTCGAAAATGATTATTCTTTATACTATAATAATTTATTATGATATTTAAAGTTAAATTCATGAATTTCAAATCTAATTAATTAGACTTGAAATGCATGCATTTAACTTTAATTATTTAAATTTTAATTGTAATTAAAAGTTATGAAATACTATTTATAAATAAATAAATAAATAATTGTTTTTAATATTTATCGTATTTAATATTATTTCTTATTTATAAAATCATCCAGCAGTTTTGTAATCAAGATTATAAAATATTTATTTACACATATTCGCAAAGAGGCGAAAATAAAGGGTGCCTTGAAGGGCCCCACATACTTTTAGAGATATTTTTTTATATAAAGTTATAAAAATGGTAAATAAAAGCAATTATCGTTATTGTTATCGGCAATTATTGTTTATTTGATAAACTGTTACAAGACACTAATAAATAACAAATATTATTTAAATTAAAAGCTAAGGAAAATTTCAAATTACACGTATTTTACTATTTTTTAAGATTAAACGTTAAATAACTTTTTCAAACCTTCCTTAACCCCAATTTTTCTGAACGTATTTAGTTTCCTTATTGTCTATAGAATATATATCTATTTTTTTATCAAAAAATATTGGGCAGAACTATGAAAAATATGAAATTATAAATAATTTCAGATAATATTTTGCAGAGATTATCGCATAAGTAGACCCTACAAACAAAATACTTAAATTTTATGCAAAAGTATTAGCATTTGATTTTGCAAAAGGACGTCCTTAAATTCACAAAATATAAATTAAATATTTCTTACTTTTGAAAATAGTAGAACATAATTTTGATTAATATACAGTTTTTGCACTCACTTTACACGTATCACAAGTCTCCGATATTGCTGACTGTTAAAAACCTTTTATCTTTTATATTAATTTAACCACGGGGTTTTGAGTCAATCGGTTAATCAATTTCTAACAGACTTGGCTTCAAGTACTCCTTGAGAGAAGCACTATACAGGCACATTGGATTACATTAAAAAAAAAAAATTAATAACAAATTAATATACCCACTTGTATGCGTACCATTAGCTTTTAAATACATTCATCATTAATATTTTGCATATAAAAATAACTATTATGATTTTATTAATTTTTTTTTTCAAAAACGTAATCCGGTATATCTCTAGTACTACTCTCAAGGAGTATTTTAAGTCCAGTCTGATAGAAATTGATCAACTGGTTGGCTGAAAAACCCGTGGTAAGTAAATATAGCAATCAAAATTCAAAGTTTTAAACACTGGGCTATAAAGATTTGGAGCACTTAAATCTACCAAAATGATATATAATACGTGTATAGTAAGTGCAAAAACTTTATATTAATCAAAATTATGCTATACTATTTTCAGAAGTAAGAAATATTTTACTTATATTTTGTGAATTTGACTGAGACTGTCTCCCTTAAAAAATAATAATACTATAGAAATGAGAAATTACTTTTTAATTCATAGGTATATAACTTATTTATACTTTGAATTCTTTGAATGAGAGGAGGTATGTACATTGAACTTCAAAATTTACAATAATTTTACGATTTTGGCCTTACGATTATTGAATGGCCCATTATTCCCTCCTAGGTCATTATTTCCATCCTCGGCCATTATTTCCCTGCCAGCATTTTTATTAGAAAAAATAGAAAATTATTGATAAAATCAAATAACTGGCCACAGTTAAGGTGGGAATAAAGTACTATATGCACCTCAAGAGTAAAGTCAATTATTCCCTCGGGTAATTACTG